>JABWTJ010000891.1:0-61205 GCA_016801875.1 Solanum sitiens | reverse complement strand
CCCAAAAATAATAATAATTTTGTTTTTAATATTTTCAATTTAATAAATTATTTTTTACTCTAGTAAAAATAAAAGATGTCTCTCAAAAACATTTTTCATTCATAAATCAATTACTAAAAATCATTTCCGAAAAATATTTTCTACTCACCAACCAAACATGAGAAAATAAGTCCAAAATCTACTTGTTTTCCATGAAAACATTTTCTAGGAAAATATTTTCCGTGGAAAACATTTTCCTCCATACCAAACACACCCTTAAAGAATTAAATTAAGATTTAGCATTAATTTTTTTCTAAAATAAAATATAACTACCAAAATAAATTATTTTTTTCTAAAATAAAAGATAACTATCAAAAACAAATGTTTTTAATAATAATAATAAAAATAAACTTAATTAATAACTATTTTTAGGACTCTAAATTAATAACTATTTTTTATTAGTTTAAAACAAAACAGTTCCAAAAATTAGAACTTTTAAGAATATTAAATAATAAATAACTATTTTTTTAATGAGTTTAAAATCGAATCGTTCTAAAAATAGGATTTTTAATGGTATTAAATAATAAATAATTATTTTTAAATGAGTTTTCAACCAAACAGTTCTACAAAATTAGGAGAAAATTCAATTTAAAAGGAAAAAAAAAACTTGGTCTAAGGAAAAGAAAAAGTTTAAGTTTTGTGCACTGTCAGTGTATAAGATTTTCTACACAATCAGATAATTTTTATGATAAACATGGTAACTTAATAAATAATTAATAAAATATATTTTTGAATATAGTTATAATTACGATAAAATATAGCAAAGGAAAGTTGAGTCATCGTCTTCTCTCTAACCAAAATTAATTCATAGTTATCTTCTTAACTAATCAAGTTTATTTAATTTTTTTAATCTGATTTTATTTGGTTCTATCTCTTTATTTTCTTCTTCTATTTTTTAGTATTTGTATCTTCTTTTGTTGTATTGATTTTTCAATTATTTTCAATTAAATCATGTTTTCAAGTTGTTTGTGAATTTTCTAAGGGATAATAATTATATATGTATTAGTGATTATATTATTATCAACCTTTTGATCTTCAGGATATTTGAGATATCGTAATATTGCAAATTAAAATAATAAATTGCTACTTATTTTTTAAAATTCTTATTATTATATTTACGGATCATGACTTTGCCAAAATTTCAAAAGAAAAAAACAACAACAAATAAGAAAATATTTGTGACACTGAAAAATAACTTTTCATGAAAAAAAAAATGTAGAAAAATAAATAAACTTGGTTAATTAAAAAGATAATTATAAATTAATTTTGGTTAGAGAAGAAAGAGGACTTACCTTTCCCTTTTTATCATAATTATAAATTTATAATTATATTCAAAAAGATATTTGATTAATTACTTAATTAAATTATCATATTTATCTTTAAAACTATATGATGGTGTAGAAAATTTTATACACTGACAGTGCACAAAACTTAAACGCAAAAAAAAAAACTAACTTGCAGTTTTAATATTTTGTCTTTATCTCAAATAGTTGAGGTTTTTGAATTCAAAACTGATTATAACTTCTATTTACAGTTTTAGAGTTCTAACTTTTTTGTTCTCTGTTTTCTCTATAAATACAAAACATTGAACCTATGTTCTTTATTTTTAGGCAGAATGACTTGGCTCCGTTTGTTAGTTGAGTCATTCTACTCATCATTTTGCCAAATGAACTCTTAAACTCATTCAAACACAATATTTTAAATCATTTTCTCATCCGATATGTGTGTATTTAATACTCATTTTACACCTGAAATATCACGTTATTTTTTAATGACACGTCATTATTATTATTATTCCAATGACACGTTAGAAATTACATTTTAAAAATAAGTAATATTAAAAAAAAGTGCAATTTTCAATCTCTTTCTCCCCCGTCCTACTTCATCTTCTTCATTCTCACCCACCCTCTACGCCGCCTCACCCATAAAAAACAAACATCATTTTCATCTTTCTTCAATGTTCACACTTTAAAGTTTTCTCAATCATAAAACATAATAAATTGTAATTAGCTCTTGCACAACATTCTTTAGATTTCATTTATTTTTTATTTGATTAAAAAAAATCAAGAAAACTTCAAGTTGAAAAAAAATTATTTATGAGTAAATTCAAGCAATAGATCTTAAATTTATAAAAATGATGCATGATATGTTTTCTTGCAAAAACTGTCTTTAATTTTATATTTGATGATTATGGTGATGGGGTGTACGTTAAAGAAGAAGAATAGAAACGGGATAGGGGTGGGTGTAAGGGTATGGGGCTGAAGAAGAAGAGAAAAAGGGTGGGGTTAGGACTTGGGGCTGCAAAAGAAGAGAAAAAAAATAGGGAAGAAGAACGGGGGGGGGGGGGGGGGGGGGGGGCTGAAGAAGAAATGGTTTTGTAATTTTCTTTTTTTGGGGAGGGGGAGGCTGAAGAAGAAATGGTTTTGTGATTTTCCTTTTTTTTATTAAAAATTTTGCTATTATTATTATTTTGTCTTATAATTTTAATAATTTTTAAATAAAAATATCGCATTCACTTGCTTTAAAACGCGTGTAGTGACAAATTTATCCAACTCAGCTATTTTAATGTCACATAAGCTCGGTTAATGGTCAGAGGGGTTTAGATTATGGAGTTTCATCGAGTTTAAGGGTTCATTTGGTAAACTGATGAGTAGAAGGGTTCAATTGACAAATATGACCAAGTACATAGGTCTCCCAGGTCATTCCGACTTATTTTTATCATGTGATTTTATTATGTTTGAAAGAAAATTACCGTGAGTAATCTTGATTATGCTTCATGGCTTTCAGGTAACAAATTAAATTATTTCCTTTTTTCGATGAGTTTATTTTGTTGCACTGTTTCTATCATAAAAAATAAAATGAAGAAAATACTCATCATAAACAAGAGGATCTTCATTTGAAGGATCCAATTCAGCATAAGATTAAAGTGAAGATATTGCAACTTTTTGAATGAATTGACAACATTATACATGATTTTTTTATAATATTTTAGTATTATCATTGCATATATTGAAGCCACAATTTCTGAATGAAGAACTCTTTCGCTTCTTAGAATTAGAATTTTAAAAAAGGGAAAATTATGCGGATAAGCAAACTTATACTATTTAATTACTCATCATAGCTATAGTTTGCTATAATTACCACTCGCGACTAACATTATACATTAATTATGTGGGCTGACTTCGAGTTTGTATAATTAGTCATGTTTGTATATGTTTAATTCGCCAGTATATACAAATAAATATGTATAATATACAATTTTTTAGCCTATATACATATACAATTCACCTCTCTCCCACTCTCTGCCCTCTCTCGCTCACCTCTCTCCTCTCTCTTCCAATCTTGCTTGTCATTTATACAAATATATATGTATAATATACAGTTATATACAATTATATATATATATAATTCACCTCTCTTCCACTCTCTACCCTCTCTCACTCGCCTCTCACCTCTCTCTCTCAGTCTCGCTCGCCTCTCTCCTCCCTCTCCCAATTTCTCTTGCAATATATACAATTACATATGTATAACATACAATAATCTAACCAATATACATATACAATTCACCTTTCTCCCACTCTCTTCCCCCTCTCTCTCTCCTCTCTCCTCTCTCTCCCAGTCTCGCTCGCCTCTCTCCTCCAAATAACATGTAGCTACAAATTGTAATTATCAAACTATAGCTATGGAGAGTAATTAATTATTTTTATATGGCTATATGTGAAAGTTACCCTTTAAAAAATCACTTTAAACATAGTTATAGTGTACATAAATAATGGCATTGATGAATCTTCTTAGAGTAAATTATCACTTAATTCATTAAAGATAAATAAATAATTATAGATTTGAATTACTATTTATGTAAATGTTCAAAATCATCAATTTAATATTTATGTAAATGTTTTTACTCTTTAAATTTTGATATACAGAAATAGTAATAGTGATTCCTAGAATAGGTAACGACCACATCCCAACCCCATTTCTCATTTTTTTTCATTGGAGCACACACTAAAGCTTTTCTTATAAAATATAAAAATTCATTCTGAAACTAAAATTAAAATTCATTTTCGAAATTAAAACGTAAATTTTAAAAAAAATAATAACTTAAAAAGTAAACTAAAAATAAAAAAATTTGTTATAAAGTATTTGTATTATAGTGAATGTCTATCATGTGGAGTCCTTTTAGAATATGGTTAAGAGTCCTACTTGGGGACCAAGTTAGATTTCCCCTATGAATAGAGGGATCTTCTTCATTGTAAAATCATCCCTCAAGAGAAATAATAAGTCTTCTCTTCTCTCTACTTTCTTCTTCTTATTCTATAGTTTCATAACACGTTATTAGCACGAGACTCTACTTTCTCAAAAAGTGAAGGTTCGATTTGAAGAATTAATAAGGTATTATTTTTTCTTTTAATTTTAATTTAGTGGCTAATCTTACGAAACTAGAGTTCGTTTCCCTTCAAAGTTCAAGTACGAACTACCTCTCATGAGTGTTGGATGCTGAAATCCACCTTGATGCAATGGGTCTTGGAGACACCATAAAAGAAAAAAATAAGGCATCAAAACAAAACTGTGCATGAGCAATGATATTCTTGCGTCATCATCTTGACGAGATTCTGAAAATCGAATATCTAACAGTTAAGGATCCACTTGTTTTGTGGAAAAACCTAAAAGAAAGATATGACCACTTGACGATGGTCATACATACAAAGGCACGATATGATTGGATGCATCTAAGGCTACAAGACTTTAAGTCTATACATGAGTATAATTCTGTCATGTTCAGAATCACTTCTCAGTTGAAATTATGTGGAGAAACGGTTAGTGAGATTGATATGATGAAATGTACTCTTGCAGCAACAATATCGAGAGAAAGGTTTCAAAAAGTATTCTAAACTAATTTCTCATCTTCTTGTGGCTGAGCAAAATAATGATTTATTAATGAAAAATCATGAGAATTGACCTACTGGATCTGAACCACTTCCTTAAGTGAATGAGGCGTACGCCCACCATGCTAGGCGTGAAAAAGGTCGCGGCCCTAATCGTGGACGTGGACGTGGACGTGGACGTGATCGTGATTATGTCAAGAACGTAATTATTTTCCTGTTGTTAATCATTCATCAAATAAAAATCACAATCAAAAGGAAAAAAGAAAGGATGAGAAATGTGAAACAACTAGGGAAGGTTGTTTTCGATGTGGTGGAAGAGGTCATTATGCACGTGATTGTCATACTCCCAAACACTTGGTTGAGCTTTATTAAGATTCGCTAAAGAAGAAAGAGAAAAATCCTGAGGCAAATTTTATCTCTGAAAATCAAGTTGACATCACGCACTTGGATGTAGCAGATTTATTTCGCACATCCTGAAGGAAAGATAGATCACTTAATTGGTGATGGTTCTGTGAACATGGAAGAGTGATTTTTTTTATGGTAGTAGTTATTAATAACTTTTATGTAATGATAGTTGTTTACATGAGTATTAGTATTTTAAAATTAGTTTAGTCATATTCTTGTAGTTCATAAGTTGTTCCTTCTTAATTAGATATATTTTTTATTGATTTATTTATATGATTCTAATATAATAGTGTTAGTCAAATATTAAACTTTATCACGTGTTTGTATTATATTAGGTCTTTAAGTTGATCTAATGTTAAAAACATGCAGTCTGTTATTAACTAGAATTTATCATGTGTTTGAATTATATTATGTCTTTAACTTGATCTAATGTTAAAAAAATATGCAGTATGTTATTAACTAGGGTTTATCATGTGTTTGTATTATATTATGTCTTTAACTTGATCTAATGTTACAAAACATGCAGTATGTTATTAATTAGGATTAAATAATGATTTTTTTTCTAGCAACTCGTTATTGACTTAGAGGAAGCAATAAATTAAGGCTCAACTTCTAATATTTAATTATTAGTTTATTACATTGAATATGTTGTACCCTTTTGACAACACTAATATTTAATATATATTTATTTTGTGTATGTCATTCATGTGAAGATATGGATAATTCTAAAAACATATTATCAAAATATGAAGACATTTGCTTGATTGATTCTGGTACAACACATACGATATTCAAAAATAAGAAATATTTTTCTCATTTAAGTATAGGCAAAATAAATGTTACTACAATTTTCGATAGTACTAATATGATTGAAGGCTTTGGAAGAGCCATTGTAATTTTGCCCAAGGGAACTAAACTCATCACTAATAATGCTATGTTTTCTCCAAAATCTAAGAGAAACTTGTTGAGTTTTAAAGATATCCGTGAAAATGGTTATCATATCCAATCAATGGATGAAATAAATCTTGAATATCTTGGTATCACCAAGAATGTCTCTGGGCAGACATGTGTTATAGAAAAGTTCCCTGCTTTTTCTTCTGGCTTGTATTGGACAAAAATTAGTGCAATTGAGGCACATTTTATAGTAAATAAGAAGTTTACTGATTCCAATACATTTGTACTTTGGCATGATAGTCTGGACATCCTGGGTCTATAATGATGAGACGAATTATAGAAAATTCGAATGGACATCCATTAAAGGACCTAAAAGTTCTTTTAAATGGTGAATTTTCTTGTACTGCTTGTTATCAAGGCAAGTTAATTGTGAGACCATCACCAACAAAAGTTGAGATTGAGTCCCCTACGTTCTTGGAACGTATACATGGGGATATTTGTGGACCTATTCACCTACCTAGTGGGTCATTTAAATACTTTATGGTTCTAATAGATGTTTCTTCTAGATGGTCTCATGTGTGCCTATTGTCATCTCGTAACTTGGCATTTGTAAAATTATTGGCACAAATAATAAGGTTAAACGCACACTTTTCTGATAATCAAATTAAGTCCATTCGTCTTGATAATGTTGTATAGTTTTCATTCCAATCATTTAATGATTATTTTTTGGAAATTGGGATAAGAGTTGAACACTCTGTTGCTCATGTTCATACTCAGAATGGTCTCGCTGAGTCATTAAGTAAATATCTGCAATTAATAGCAAGACTATTGCTTATAAAAACTAGGTTGCCCACTTCTATATGGGGACATGCAATTTTGCATGCTGCAAAACTTATTCGTCTCAGACCGATAAATTATCATAAGGTTTCTCGATTGCAATTGGTTATGGGTCAAGAGCCTAATATATTCCATTTTAGATTTTTTGGATGTGTTGTACATGTGCCTGTAGCACCACCAAATCGCACTAAGATGGGCCCTAAAAGAAGGTTTGGAATATATGTTGGGTTTGAGTCACCCTCCATTATTCGCTATCTTGAACCATTGACGGGAGACATGTTTACTGCTCGATTTGCAGATTGTTGGTTTGATGAGATAATTTTTTCAAAATTAGGGGGAGAGAATAGTGAAATAAAATGAGAAATTTTGTGAAAAAATTTATCATTGTCTCATCTTGATCCATATTCTTATACTTGGGAGCAAGAAGTACAAAAGATTATTCATTTGTAGAAAATTGCAAATCAAACGCCAGACGCATTTATAGATTTGAAAAGGATTACTAAATTACATATTCCTGCAGAGAATGACCCAATTTGAATTGATGTCCCTATAGGACCATCCACTAATGTCATAGTTAATGAGTCAAAAGCACGCCTAAAGCGTGGTAGACTATTGGGTTCTAAGGATCAAAATTCTAGAAAAAGAAAGATTAAATGTCAAGATGACACTATGAAAGAATCTCATATGGAAGTTCAAATTTTGAATAATTCTGATATTCATGAAAAAATCAATGAACTTGAAACTCAAGGAAATAATAAACTATCCATAAATTTAAGAGATGTTGAAACTAATCTGAATCGATCATAAATAGTGGTTGATTATGTATTTGCATATAATGTTGCAACATATCATGCAAGATAATGAGGATATTGAACCTCAATCTGTTATAGAATGTCGACAAAGAAATGATTGGCCAAAATGACAAGAAGCAATTCAATTAGAGTTGAATTCACTTGCCAAGCGTGAAGTTTTTGGACCTATAGTTCAAACACCTAATGATATTAAATCTGTTGGTTGCAAATGGATTTTTGTGTGAAAAAGAAATGAGAAAAATGAAATACAAAGGTATAAAGCACGCCTTTGTGGCATAAGGATTTTCTCAAAGGTCTGGCATCGATTATGAAGAGACATAGTCACCCGTTATGGATGCAATAACATTGCGTTATCTCATTAGTTTCACAGTACATGAGCAACTTGAAAATGCATTTCATGGATATGGTTACAACCTACCTCTATGGATCACTTGATAATGAGATATACATGAAAATTCCTGAAGAATTTGCGATGCCTAAATCATGTAATTCAAAATCTAGAGAAATGTATTCAATTAAATTGCAAAGATCATTATATGATTTGAAGCAATCTGGACGCATGTGGTATAACCGTCTTAGTGATTATTTAATTAAGGAAGGTTATACAAATGATGCAACTTGTCCATGTGTCTTTATAAAGACAAAATATCGAAATTTGTTGTACTTGCTATTTTTGTTGATGACATAAATCTTATTGGAAATCCAATAGAGTTTCAAAAGGCAATTGATTATTTAAAGAACGAATTTGAGATGAAAGATCTTGGAAGGACAAAATTATGTCTTGGTTTGCAAATTGAGCATTTGACATATGGTATTTTTGTTCATCAATCTGCCTACACAGAAAAAGTGTTGAAAAGATTTTGTATGGATGAAGCACATCCCTTAAGTACTCCGATGGTTGTTCGTTCACTTGATGTGAATAAGGATCCATTCCGACCTTAAGAAAAGAATGAGGAAATTCTTGGAATCGAAGTACCATATCTTAGTGCAATTGGTGCACTAATGTATCTTGTTAATACTACAAGGCCTGATATCACTTTTTTTGTTAATTTGTTAGCAAGGTATAGTTCTGCTCTTACTAGGAGACATTGAAATGGGATCAAATACATTTTGCGATATTTTAAATGGATAACTGATATGGGCTTATTTTATTCTAATAATTGTAGCCCCTCTTGTTGGTTATGCTGATGCAGGATATTTATTTGATCCACACAAAGCTCGATCCCAAACAGGCTATGTGTTTATATGTGTGTGTGTGGGGGGGGGGGTGACTGTCATATCTTGGAGATCTACAAAGTAGTCCATTGTATCCACTTCATCTAATCATGCTGAAATAATAACTATTCATGAAGCAAGTAGAGAATGTGTGTGGTTAAGGTCTATGATACATCTCATTCGAGAGAAATGTGGTTTGGAATGTGATAAAGTACCCACCACTTTACATGAAGATAATGCAGCATGCATAGCACAACTTAAGAGAGGATTCATAAAAGGAGATAGAACAAAGCACATTTCACCAAAGCTTTTTTATACACATGAACTTCAAAAGAATGGTGATATAAATGTGCAACAGATTCGTTCAAGTGACAATGTGGCTGATTTATTCACCAAGATTCTACCAACTGCAACTTTCAAGAAGATGGTGCACAAGCTTGGAATGCGAAGATTCAAGTCTCTGGATTGATGTTCTCATTAGGGGGAGTTAATACGCGCAATACTCTTTTTCCCTTACGAGGTTTTGTCTCACTGGGTTTTCCTTGTAAGATTTTTAACGAGACAAATAGATGCGTATTAATAGATATGTGTACTCTTTTCCTTTACTAGAGTTTTCCTTTTCTTAAAGTTTTTTTTAGTAAGGTTTTTGACGAGGCACATCATCTATGAATTAGACATTCAGGGGGAGTGTTATAAAGTATTTGTATTATAGTGAATGTCTATCATGTGTAGTCCTTTTAGGATATGATTAAGAGTCCTACTTGGAGATCAAGTTAGATTTCCCCTATAAGTAGAGGGCTCCTTTTCATTGTAAAATCATCCCTCAAGAGAAATAATAAGTCTTCTCTTCTCTTCTCTCTACTTTCTTATTCTTATTCTATAGTTTCATAACAAATTTCAAACATTCAAATAAATAAAAAGGAAAAAAATAAGAAAACCGTTTTAAAAATAAAAACTTTATTTTTATTATATAAAAGTAAATATCTTTTCATGTTTTATATATATCTATATCCTAAATATTGAGGGTTAGAATCTGAAGTAGAATATATTTTTACGAGACATGGAATATAAATACTAACATTATTATTATAGTTGTATTGATTTCTGTTCTTTAATAAAAATAGAACTTGAAAAAAATACGAAATATAAATGAAAAAGGAAATGAAAATTTAACAGTAACTACCAATGTTCCAATTCTCGAAATCCTCACATCATACCTACTAACCTTACTTTCTATTTTTTTTTCTCACACAAAATTTCAAAATCATTAAATGCCCACAAAAATAATGGGAGGAAATGTCATAAAACTTTATAGTATTATTGTTTACATTTAGTCTGAGGTATTCTTATTTGTTTTATATTTTATATTTAGAAAAATAATGTGTAAGAAGAGAATAGTGATACCATGAAGTTTTTAATATTTTAACTAATAAGAAAAGATTTAAAGTGACATGATAATAGAATATTTTATTTTAGAGAAAATACATCAAATTCCTTCTAAACTTGGCGCCAAAACTTACTTTTATACTTTAACAAGTTAAAGTGATTAAATATCACCCTAAGAGCTGAAGTGGCAAAGTGAGTGTACTCACTCTCCTAAAAGTGCGTGAAATAATAAAAAAAGGAAAAATTAGCAAACTAGTCAAAATCAACAACTTAATTAGTAAAAAACTCACTACTTTAAAAATATTAGTTAAAATGTCAAAAATGTCATTATTTGAAAAAGAATATGTATCCTAATTAAACCCCTATTTTATCTCCTAAAAAATTAATTTATTTACATTTTCATGTATATCCATAGTTCACTTTTTTCAAATTATATTAATTTTAAAAAAATCAAAATTTGCAAATTTTTCCCATCTCTCTCTCTCTTCCCATAAGTAAAAGAAATAAACTTCTCTCTCCATATTTAAAATTCTCCCTCTTCATATTTTCTTGTTCATATTCCTATTCAACCTTCAAATTCTTCTTCTCTTCAACCCCAATTTTCTTATTATCTTCTACCGAAATATTTTTTTTATCTTCAAAATCTGGATTCACACAAATTGCTCTAGTTAAGGTATTTTCATCGTTATCAATTTAGATTTATTTTCTGATTTTATTGCTGTTTAAATCATTGGTGAAAATAAGATGATTCTCGTTTAGAACTATAAAACACTCTTCAATAAATGATTCTAAGAGACACTATTCATCTTAGTAAAATGGTTTCTAGTGATTTTTCATCATTTAATCTATGTATTACATAAGAAATAACGGATATTGTAAAATCTGATTCTAAAATTAGGGAAGAGAGACGACAAGAACAAAGTCTTCATCAAATTCAGATTGAAAATGTAACTCGTAGGGTACAAGAAAATGACGGAGAAGACAAAATTGTTGATGAAGAGGTATTTAAATATTTTTTACATGTTTAGATTTTTGCATGTTGAGTTGAAGTTAAAGAACAATTTGTTCAACAATTTGTACTGAATATATTTGTAAACTTCTTGTTATGTACATTGTGCAATATTTATTAGTTTATATTTTGTATTCAGTTGTTATTTTATTATTGTATTTTGGGGTCAGTTTTTGTTAATTTTGATAATGTATCATTTTTTATTAATTCCTTTATATTTTTTCACATTTGTAGATATTCAATAATTTATGAATACATTTTACACGACTATGATATTTCAGATTTTATTAATGAACTTTTGTTGGATTTGTATTGTATGCTATGAAATTTTTATGTATTTGTATTTATAATTTTTTCTTAGAATTTTGTATCCTTTCTCAATTAATATTCAAATTAGTATGTATGCTATTAATAATTGTATTCATTCAAAATCTCATGTTGTATAGTTATGAACTTGTATTTGTTCCTAATTGAATTCATCCCAAATGTATACTAACTAGATATGTATATTATTTACATGAAGAACAAAATCCTATTAGTTTCTTTTTATATATATATATATATAAAATTCAGAATTTTGTATCCTTTCTCAATTTGTATTTAAAATCGTATGTATACAATTAATATTTGTGTTCATTCAAAAATTATGTTGCATAGTTTATGAATTTGACATTTTTTTCTAATTTGTATTTATTTTAAAGGTATGTCAACTAGTTATGTATTTTATTTAAGAATGATTACACCAAATATTCAATTATTTCTTTTTAATTTTATATTTCATTCTCCCTTTTTCATCATACTATTTTTTTGTACTTTATATATTATTATAAAAAAATTCTAAATAAAAACTAGAATAAATAGAAATACAAATAAAATACATATTGAAATGAATACGAAATACAAGATTTTTGAAGAAAAAAATAATTACAGAGGGAAAAAATATGAATACAAATATATTTCTTAAATAACTATATAGATACATTTGGTATACCTATTGGAATGAATACAAACTAATAAAAAACTATAATGAATATAAATAGAATATATTGTGGAATGAATGCAATTTTAAAAAGGTAAAATTCTGGAGAAAAAAAAGAATAAAATTTAAGTTTTATTTGAAAATGTAACTGATGAGAAAATTAAGTGATCCTTATCTTATTTTTTGAAATATTCTCTCCCTTGATTTTCTCCCTTTTGTTATTAAATAATTATATTCTTTAAATAAAAACAAATAATAAAAACATAAATAAGATACATAACAAACTAAAATTTGACATTTCTACTAAATATTGAAAGTTTGCTAATGAGCCCTCTTAAATGTTAAAATATTGACATTTTAAAAAATTCCCCTAAAAAAATGAATGGTTATAACTTATAGGCGAAATGATCTGGTGGACCCTTAGACTTGTATCAGCTTGTATTCTGGACCGTTCTACTTAATCTTTTGTCAACTGAACCCTAAGACTCAATTAAAACGAGACTTTTAAGCCCCTCCAACCATGTGTGTGTAGCTCACTCTCCTTTACATAAATGACATGTCATATCCACGTCAGATATGTTAATGCCATGTCATAACTATTTCATAACTAATTTTTAAATTATTAATTAAAATTATTTAATAAAAAATAAAATAATAAAATCTTAATTTATTCTTTAGAGTATTATTTAACCATTTTCTATTCAACTTTTTCTTCAGCTTCATTACTCCGATTTCATCTTTTGCATTTTCATATGTTTTTATGTGTTTTCTTTGATCTATTGATATGTTTGTTTAATGATAGAAAAAGTGGTGAAGCTGTTGGTGAGCTATAATGGAAAAAAAATGAAACCTCCATACATCCAGTTTCCCATTTTACGGCTAAAATCCATGGAGAAATTTCATGCCAAACCTAATTTTTTTCCGCTCTTCATTATCATTTTCAGCCATTTTCATCCCAAACACAACCTTTTTCTTTCCTTCTTCAGAATTTATTAACATTAACTTACTAGATCTTGGGTATAACTTGAGTCCATTGATTCACTGAGGAGGGAAAAACGACATTTGTGGTATTCATCGGAGCACTGAATCGCAGTGGTGAGAGAGAAGCGGGTTGGCGTCTGACCGCTGAACCGCATTCGCGGGAGACCACTATTTCACAGTGGAGTAAGGGGGAGAGAGGCGGCACTGGTCAATGTAGAGGAGAACGAGGTGGGTGAGGGTGCGAGGTGATGGCGGTGAAGAGGTTTTTCGGCCAGATCTGGTGGGGGATGACTTAGGTTGTTGATTTTGTGGATGTTGGAGGAGGAAAGGAAAATGGTGATTGTGTGTGGTGGAGATGTAGACAGGTGAGGGAGATAGTATATCGATTTCGCCGGCAAAAATGACCACGACGGTGGTGATGGCTTTCTCCATAGATTTTGGATGAAAATGGCGAAAAGAATGGGATAGTTGGTGAAGAAGAAGGAATTTTTAATTAATTGTATTTTAAAAATTCATTTATTTTATAATTTTAATTTTTTTAACCCAAAAATATCATTCACTCTCCTTAAGAGCGTGTAGTTACACACTTTTGCCAACTCAGATATTTTAATTCCACATAAGTCTGGTCAATGGTGAAAGGTATTTGTTAAATTGTGTTTTATTGAGTTTAAGGGCTCAGATGACAAATGATTAAGTAGGAGGGTTCAAAATACAACTGATACAAGTATAAGAGTTCACAAGACTATTTTGCCTAACTTATATCATACACATGACATTTTTTTGAGCAATATATAACTAATAATTTTTTATTTTTTTATAAGTTAAATTTTAAAAAAAATGTGAAAATCCTTGTTTAAAAGTAAATGAAATTTGTGGGTTCAATTTTTTTTTAAGAAAATAAATAATTTTTTTATTTTCTCTTTATTGTGTCGTCTTCCCCGAATGTTTTCTTCCCCATTAAAACACTTCTTATACTTTTCTTCTTCTATATTAGTCATTTTTCCTTCAAGTTCATCTCTTACCTCACTAATCATTCATCAATCCACAAAACCCAATACCTAATTCATATTATTGAATGTAAATTTCTTAAATTTTAAGTGAACCATTTTAAATTCTATATGCAAAAAATTGTGGGTCTATCAATTTTCTTATACAGACTTCATTTTTCATTTGAATTACTGAGAAAAAAAAATACTTTCAGAAGATATCATTCTCAGATGACAGATTTGTAGGAGAGGGTTCGAAGAAGAAAAAGTATGTATGCTTTTTAAAAGAAAAAATAAATGAATGTTGAAGAAGAAAACAACAATTGAAGGCCGAAAAAGATCGGGAAAAAAAGAAGAAGCAAATGAATGCTGAAAATGGTGAAAATCAAAAAAGAAGAGAGAGAGAGAGAGAGAGGGGGGGGGGGGGGGTAGAAGAGAAGGGGTGAAAGAAGGTGGGACAATTTTATTTTTAAAATGCATTTCAAATTAATTGATTAATTGATTAGTTTAATGAATTTTAAAAAATATTTAAAAAAAGGGTAAATAAGTAAAAAAAAAAAGATTAAAAATTAATGACGTGGTTCTGTCATGGCTGTAATGTGACGCTTATGTGGTTATGATGTGGTATTCTACTCTTAGGATTGTATTTAATTTACTTCAAAGATGTTAAGGGGGTAATTTATCGTCTGTGTAGTTTAAGTGGTAAAGTAAGTATTGACGTCAAGTTTAGGGGGAATTTGATGTATTTAATTACCATTGAACCAAAAACCTTTATTATTGAAATTATTTATGGTTTTCTCAAGCCTATTACATTCTTTTATACGCAAGGGTGAAAAATAAATTAAACTTAATTTGACATTATGAATAAATGGTTTTAAAAGGTAGAAGGATATTTGTGACCATTTTCTCAAATAACTCTCAAATTAAGAAAAAAATTTAGTATTACCATTATAAAAATAATTTATTTTAATCAAGAATTTTTCTGTACGGATTTTATAATTGTATTACAAATTGATGAGATAGCTAAAAGGTCCATAAACATACATGACAATAAATAACAATCAATTATAATTATGAATTTGAAAGATTGAAGAAATGTCAATTAAAACTCAAGTAGTAAAATATTTTATATAAAGTGTTCATGTCGAAGTGAATTTAGAACTATTTTCAAAAGCTATCTTTTTTTAGCTTTACTTGGATAACAATTAAATAAACAGAAATTCGATCAATTTAAATAATTAAAAAATTGTAATGTATTATTGTATTCAATTTTTAATTAACGATTAACATAAATAAATGATTATTAGGAAAAAAAACCTATTTAAATTCAAGAAAAAAAATTAAAACATTTGAATAAAAAAAGTATATTTATTTTATTCAAAATCTCTATATTGAAGAATAAAAGTTAATAAATTTAAATACATTTTTTCATATTTTAACATGAGAGAGTCTTACACACATATTGTTTTGATGAGTGTATTCTTATTTATCTTTACCAAAAAAATTTATTTCATGATTGTGTATATGCATTTTATGATTTATTCCCTTAATTAGCTTTTATAAATATTATATTATTAAATGAAAATAAGATATTACAAATTTATGAGAGCTAAAAGGTCCATAAACATACATGACAATAAATAACAACTAACTATAACAATGAATTTGAAAGATTAAAGAAATGTCAATTAAAACTCAAGTAGTAAAATATTTTATATAAAGTGTTCATGTCAAAGTGAGTTTAGAACTATTTTCGAAAAGCTATCTTCGTTTTTTTAGCTTTACTTGGATAACAATTAGATAAATAGAAATTCGACCAATTATAAATAATTAAACTATTGAAATGTATTATTGTAATCAGTTTTTAATTATCGATTAACATAAATAAATGATTATTAGGAAAAAACTTATTTGAATTCAAAAAAATAATAATTAAACATTTAAATGAAACAAAACAATATTTACTTTATTCAAAATCTCTATATTGAAGAATAAAAGTTAATAATTTTAAATATATTTTTTCATATTTTAACATGAGAGAGTCTTACGCACATACTCTTTTAATGAGTGTATTTGTAACATCCCGTATCTAAAAACAGATCAGATTTCAGCTTTTCAGGAATTGCTGGTGCAATCTACGGTCACCATCTATGAACCGTAGTCTGATCTACGGCCCGTGCTGTAGGTCCGTAGTTCACCACTGCAACCCCTCCCCAAAACCCAGCTCAAACAATTTGCTAAGTCTCGACCCACGAGCAGACCTACATTCCTAAGTAAGACCACGATCTGTGGATCAAGACCCCTTTACCCAACCTGTGACATGAACCACGATTGACCAATTCGGTTCGTAGATGGACCTACGGAACGTAGGTGAAGGTTAGCTGTTAGTTAGGGGGAAATTGTTGATTGAGTCAACTTCAAATGGTCATAACTCTTAGCACAAAAAATGATTTAGGTGTTCCACGACCTATGATATGATATATAATTGAATCCTCTTTCTGAGGACATAGAGTTTACTAAAATCCGACCTCCGAATAAAAAGTTATGCCCATTTTAATGAAGGCTTGTCGAGCAGACTCAAACGACGGACCGTCAGTCCAATCTACAACAATTATTTAAGGGGTCTTTTGGCCTTTTTGCCAGTTCATTTAGACCCTAAGATACGTCGTTAAAACCCCAAATCATGACATTTTAATCAGTTTAAGCCTAGAAATACAACTAAAACTTACCTAAGTCAAATCATTAATAAAAAATTAGAAAATTAGAAGCAAGAGAGTTGAAAAAGGTCGAGAACCCTAGTTCAAGAACGCAACAAGGTTCCATCAGTTCCAGCCTCGTAATCTAAAGATTTCTCCGTGAAATTCATCACCAGGTATGTGGAATTTCACTAGTGGGTTTCTTTCACCCATTAGGTCCCTAGTTTCAGTCAGTTTATTGATTCTCTTATTATGACTAGACCTAGGGTTTCTTGAATGTTAGAATTATTGGGTTCTTAGTTGATAGAAGGATCTAAATCAGATTAGTACGTTAATGCTCAGATAAATGCATGAATTCTAGAACCCTAGCTATGTATTCTTTAGTTCTTGATTTACACATGCTAGGTCACATATTTTAGTTATCCAGTTATACATGCCTCAGTTATTAATGCATCATTATCCGATTAATTGTTGCATTCTCAGTTTGCATGTTCATTTTTGAGCTATTCAGTATTTACAGAAATTCAGTCATAATATGTTAATCACTTAATTCATTGGGAGTAGCATAATACCGAGTTGGACTAGGGTTCAACGTACCCAAATAGTCCCATAACTACTAGCCAAGTAGGTTGTAAGTCCCCTCAGTGGGCATCAATTTAGTGATCACGCCAGTATGCCTTTATACCTTGGGCACGGTATATTGGGTCCTCTCGATCGAGCGTATACATCGGACTCCACATTTAGTTTATGTGGTTTTATTATCGGTTATTAGTAGCTCCCACAGTTCAGTTAGACTTTATTGTATTGACCATATTTATAGTTCAGTTAGTATTCAGTCTCAGCATGTTATAAATTTAGTCACTGCATCCAGTTAGCACAAAATTAAGTATAACATGTTCAGAATATTCTACTTGCTTTTGTGCTTGTTCAATTATGTTTTATTTTAGCTTTACTCTATCCTACATGCTCAGTACCTTTCAAGTACTGACACATGCGTGCACTACATCTTCTCGTGATGTAGGTTCAAGTTCTCATCATGCAGATCGCGCTTAGATCGATTCTTGATCTCCAGTTCAGCAGAATCAGTGGTGAGTCCTTATTCTTTGAGGATAATAGTCATGAGTTTATTTTAAGTGTTTTTAGTCCTTTAGTTTTAGTTTTTGCTAGATTTAGTTGGGGCCTGTCCCATCATTTCTAGTCAGTTAGAGGTTATTTTCATACATAGTTAGTTCCAGCTTAGTATTGAGTTAATATGTTCTTTGTATTAAACTCATCAGTTTTTAAATATCTCAATTATAGTATATGGTTATTCCCCATCTTTTCATTTTAATTATGATTTATCTTCCGCATCAGTTTATTATCTTTAGTATGCTCATGATCATGCCGGCAGGGTTAGATTGGGATCACTTGTGGTCTTAGGTCCTGTGTCCGCATCTCAGGGGTAGCTCGGGGCGTAAAAAAGTTGGTATTAGAGCACTAGGTTTAAGTGTCCTAGGATGTCTAAAAAGTCGCACTAAATAGAGTCTTTTTCATGGATGTGAAGTGCACCAAATCTAATGAAAGGGAGGCTATGAAGTGTTTTAGGAAAAACTTCACTTTCTTGTTACTCTTATCGTGCGTAAGGTTTGATGTAATTCCATTCTAACTCGACGTTCTACGTTTCAGATCATGTCTCCTCCAAGAACTAATGCCCAGGAATGCGAATACCAGGAATGTACACACATCTCCTCCAGTCCCAGATCAGGAAGTCTCGAATGTTGAATTCAAGAATTTCATTCAAATGTTGGGTTAGAGTGTTGCAACCAGAACAATCAGCGGGTTCAAGCTCATGTGAACGCAAATGGTGGATCAACAACAGCTAGGGTCCATGACTTTTTTAGGATGAATCCTCCTGAGTTCTTAGGATCGCAAACTAGTGAGGATCCCCAGAATATTTTAGATGAGATCAAGAAGATCTCTGAGGTGATGTAGGTCACTGGGAATGATCGGTTTGAGTTGGCATTATACCAACTAAAAGATGTTGCTCATATATGGTACACTCAGTGGAAGGAAAATAGGGGTATAGATACAGCTCCTATTACTTGGGATTGCTTTAGTGAGACCTTTCTCGACAGGTTTTTTCCAAGAGAGTTGAGAGAAGCAAAGGCTCAGGAATTCATGAACTTAAGGCAGGAAACATGACGGTTGAAGAGTATGGGCTCAAGTTTAACCAACTCTCCAGGTATGCTACTCACATGGTTGCTAACTCCAGGGCTCAGATGAATAAGTTCTTGTATGGAGTATCAAATTTGGTGAAAACGGAGTGCAGAAATTCTATGTTACTGGAAGATATAAACATCTCTAGGCTTAGGACTCATGCTCAGCAAGTTGAGGGTGATAAGATTAGAGAACATGCCAAGGAGAATAAGAAGTCTAGGACTGGGTATAATGACTATTCTTAGCAAAAATTGGGTGGTGGAAATCGCTCGCAGAGGCAGCAGAAATTTTCAACCCCAACCCCTTCATCAGCTAGTGTTCTATCCTCCAAGAACAGGTATGATCAGAAGGTTGAGGCACCAAGCTTTAACTCTCAGGGAAGTGTTTCAGGCATAAAGACATACCACCCTTGCCATAAGTGTAGTAAGAACCATCCAGGCGAGTGCCTCACAGGAAAGGAAGGATGTTTTTGGTACAGTCAGTCTGGTCACGTATTGAGGGATTATCCTTCTAGACAGGGTCAAGGAGGTAGTAATGGTAGAGCTCAGTCTACAACTTCAGCAGCACCAACAAGTATCCCGACTCAGCAGGGTAACTCATCTGGTACATGTGATGGTCAGCGCCAGAACAAGTTATATGCTCTTTAGGCTCGCCAGAATCAGGAAGGTTCTCCTGATGTAGTCACTGGTACGTTACGAGTCTTTGACCTTGATGTTTATGCATTGTTAGATCCAGGTGCTACTCTTTCCTTTGTGACTCCTTACAGAGTAGTCTAATTCAGTGTTAGTCCAAAAACTCTCTTAGAACCTTTCTTAGTTTGTACTCCAGTCGTTGACCCAGTTATAGCTAGACAGGTATACATAAATTGCCCTGTCATAGTCTCTCAGAAAGTCACCTTAGCAGATCTTGTAGAGTTAGAAATGGTAGGCTTCGATGTCATTCTAGGCATTGATTGGTTACATTTCTGTTATGCCTCAGTTGATTGTAGAATTAGGATTGTTCATTTTCAGTTTCCAAACGAACCAATCTTAGAATGGAAGGGTAGTAGCTTAACGCCTATGGGACAATTTCATTTCTTACCTTAAGGCTAGAAAGATGATCTCTATGAGTTATCTCTATCATCTAGTTCGGGTTAAGGATTCTAGCTCTGAAACCCAAAATTTTGAGTCAGTTCCAATAGTCAGTGAGTTTCCAGAAGATCTTCCCAGAGTCCCTCCCGAAAGGGAAGTCAACTTTGGAATTGATCTCCTTCCAGATACCCAACCTATTTCTATTCCTCCTTACAGAATGGATCGAGTTGAGCTTAAGAAATTGAAAGAGCAGTTGAATACCTTCTAGATAAGGGCTTCATCAGACCTAGTATTTTTTCATGGGATGTACCAGTGTTGTTCGTAAAGAAGAAAGATGGTTCTCTAAAATGTGCATTGAATATAGATAGTTGAACAAGGTCACAATCAAGAATAACTATCCCATCCCCAGGATTGATGACTTGTTTGACCAACTTCAGGGTGCTAGTCATTTCTCAAAGATAGACCTCAGATCGGGTTATCATCAACTCAGATTAGAGATAGTGACATTCTGAAAACAACCTTCGGAACTCGGTATGATCATTATGAATTTGTAGTTATGTCGTTTGGACTAACAAATGCTCCTGTAGCTTTCATGGATTTGATGAACAGAGTGTTTAAACAGTACTTGGACTTGTTCCTTATTGTATTTATTGATGATATCCTCATCTACTCTAGGAATGAGGAAGAACATGCGAGTCATTTGAGAGTTCTTCTGCAGACTCTCAAAGATCGTCAGTTATTCGCTAAGTTTAGCAAATGTGAGTTCTGGTTGCAATCCGTTGCTTTCTTGGTCACATTGTATCTAGCAAGGGGATCTGAGTGCATTTGTAGAAGATGAAAATAGTGAAACAATGGCCCAGACCTACCTCTTTAACATATATCAGAATTATCTTAGGTCTAGCGGGTTATTATAGAAGGTTCATGGAATGATTTTTATCCATAGCCTCACCATTGACTAGATTGACTCAGAAGATGGTCAAGTTTCAACGGTCAGATGATTGTGAGAAAGCTTTGCAGAATTAAAAACAACGGTCAGATGATTGTGAGAAAAGCTTTACAAAATTGAAAACTAGATTGACTACAACTCCTGTGTTGACTCTACCATAGGGTTCAAATGGTTATGTGATCTATTGTGATGCATCCAGAGTTGGACTAGGTTGTGTTTTATGCAGCGAGATAAGGTTATAGCTTATGCTTCTAGACAACTAAAGTTGCATGAGAAGAACTATCCAACTCATGACCTCGAGCTTACAGCAGTGGTGTTTGCACTCAAGATTTGGAGACACTACTTGTATGGTGTTCATGTAAATGTGTTCACTGACCATAAGAGCCTTCAATATGTGTTCACCCAGAAAGAATTAAATATTCGCCAAAGGATATGACTTGATTTCTTTAAGGATTATGATATGAGTGTTCATTACCATCCTGTTAAGGCGAATGTAGTAGCAGATGCTCTTAGCAGGTTATCTATGGGTAGTGTAGCCCATGTTGAGGAAGAAAGGAAGGAACTAGTGAAGGATGTTCACAGGCTTGCTCGCTTGGGAGTTCGCCTTATGAGCATATTAGACAGTGGTGTAACAGTTCAGAATGGGGAAGAATCTTCTTTGGTAGTGAAGGTCAAGGAAAAGCAAGACAGTGATCCAATCTTGTTTGAACTTAAGGGTGCAATCCATAATCAGGGAGTGGAGGTTTTCTCCTAAGGGGGAGATGGTGTACTTCGCTACCAAGATAGATTATGTGTTCCTAATGTGGGTGAGTTAAGACAACATATTCTTGCAGAAGCCCATAACTCCAGATAGTCTATTCATCAGGTGCCACTAAGATGTACTACGATCTACGGGAAGCTGTTGGTGGAATTACATGAAGAAAGATATAGCAGATTTTATGAGTAAGTGCCCCAATTGCCAGCAAGTCAAGGTAAAACATCAGAAACTAGGGGGTATGACTCAAGAGGGTTACCTCGAACTGATCATTATGGTATTCATCACAGGGTTACCTCGAACTCGGAGACAACATGACTTCATTTGGGTGATAGTTGACAGGATGACTAAGTCTTCTCGATTTTTGGTGGTCAAGACTACAGATTCGGCGGAGGACAATGCCAAACTTTACATTAATGAAATTGTGAGGTTGCATGGGGTTCCTTTGTCTATCATCTCAGATAGAGGTCCTCAATTTACCTCTCATTTTTGGAAGTCATTTCAGAAGGGTCATGGTACTCAGGTTAACCTTAATACAACATTTCATCCGCAGACGGATGGACAGACAGAGTGTACCATTCATACCCTAGAGGATATGTTGAGAGCTTGTGTGATCGATTTCAAGGGTAGTTGGGATGATCACCTTCCTCTTATTGAGTTCGCTACAAGAATAACTATCATTCCAGCATTCAGATGGCCCCTTACGAGGCACTGTATAGGCGTAGATGTATATCTATTGTTGGTTGGTTTGAAGTAGTTAAAGCAGCATTGATAGGACTAGATTCAGTCCTTTATGCTATAGAGAAAGTGAAACTCATTAGAGATAGACTTAAGATAGCCCAAAGTCGTCAGAAATCTTATGCAGATGTAAGGAGAAGAGAACTAGAGTTCCAAGTTGATGATTGGGTTTTCCTGTAAGTGTCACCTATGAAGGGGTAGATGAGATTTGATAAGAAAGGGAAGCTCCATCCTAGTTATGTAGGCCCTTACAAGATCTTGAAAAGGGTTGCAAAGTGGAATATGAGTTAAAGATGCCAGTGAATCCGGTCTTCCATATCTCACTTTTGAAGAAGTGTATGGGTGATTCAGCCTCTTTATCAGGTTAGAAGGTTGAGAAACAAAGAAATCGCTTCAGTCAAGGTTTTGTGGAGGAGTCAGTCCATAGAGGAAGCTACTTGGGAAGCAGAAGTAGCCATGAAAGCCAAGTATCCTTACCTCTTTCCTTCCGATTCCACTCCAACTTGAGGTAATAGTTCCTCTTCAGTTTTCAGTCATTCATGCGTGAATTCAGCCTTATAATCATGTTCCCTCAGTTTGTACTTGCATTTCCAGCATATTTTTATGTTCTTGGAACTCAGTTTAGTCAGAAATTTTGTTCTTAGTGTTTAGTTGTAGGGATTGCAGATCTCTCCCTCTATTTTAGCTAGTCTAGTCTTCATTTGAGGACGAATGTTCCCAAGGGGGAGATAATGTAACACCCCGTATCCAAAAATAGACCAGATTTCAGCTTTTCAGAAATTGCAGGTGCAATCTACGGTCACCATCTACGGACCGTAGTCTGATCTACAGCCCGTGAAGTAGGTACATAGTTCACCACTGCAACCCCTCCCCAAAACCCAGCTCAGAATATTTTCTAAGTCTCGATCCACAGAAAGACCTACGATCTGTAAGTCAGACCACGGTCTGTGGTCTATGTTTGTGGATCAAGACCTTATAACCCTGCCTCTGATATGAACAACGATTGACCAGTACGGTCCATAGATGGACCTAAGGGTTGTAGGTCTGACTGTAGGTGAAGGTTAGCTATTAGTTAGGGGGAAATTACTGATTAGGTCAACTTAAAATGGTCATAAGTCTAAGCACAAAATGAACTAGGTGTGCCATGACCTATGATATGATATATAATTGAATCATGTTTCTAAGGCCACCGAGTTTGCTAAAATCCATCCCCCGAGTAAAAAGTTATGCTCATTTTAGTGAAGGCCTGTCGAGCAGACTCAAAGGATAGACCCAAACAACGGACCATCGTTTGAACGACGGATCGTCAGTCCAATCCGTCGATTGCTCCGACAACAATTATTTCAGGGGTCTTTTGGCCTTTTTTCTAGTTCGTTTAAACCCCAAGATACGTCTTTTAAACCATAAATCATGAGACTTTAGTCAGTTTAAGCCTAGACACATAATTAAAACTTACCTAAGACAAATCATTAATCAAAACTTAGAAAATTAGAAGCAAGAAAGGAGAAAAAGGTCAAGAACCCTAGCTTAAGAACGCAACAAGGTTCCATCAGTTCCAGCCCCGTAATCTAAAGATTTCTCCGTGGAA
The DNA here is from genome assembly GCA_016801875.1 of Solanum sitiens. Classification (NCBI taxonomy): domain Eukaryota; kingdom Viridiplantae; phylum Streptophyta; class Magnoliopsida; order Solanales; family Solanaceae; genus Solanum; species Solanum sitiens. Next base: position 36,788 of record JABWTJ010000891.1, on the reverse strand, counting down.
TTCATCACCATGTATGTGAAATTTCACTAGTGGGTTTCTTTCACTAATTAGGTCCCTAGTTTCAGTCAGTTTCTTGATTTCCTTATTATGACTAGACCTAGGGTTTCTTATATGTTAGAATTATTGGTTCTTAGTTGATAGAATGATCCAAATCAGATTAGTACGTTAATGCTCAGATAAATACATGAATTTTATAACCCTTGCTATGTATTTCTTTAGTTCTTGATTTACATATGCTAGGTCAGATATTTCAATTATTCAGTTATACATGCCTCAGTTATTAATGCATTATTATCAGATTAATTGTTGCATTATCAGTTTACATGTTCAGTTTTGAGATATTCAGTATTCACATAAATTCAATCATAATATGTAAATCACTTAATTCATTGGGAGTAGCATAATACCGAGTTGGACTAGGGTTCAGCGTACCCAAATAGTCCTAGAACTACTAGCCAAGTAGGTTCTAAGCTCCCTCTGTGGGCATCAGTTTAGTGATCACGCCAGTATGCCTTTATAACTCTGGCATGGTATATTGGGTCCTCTCGATGAGGCGTATACATCAGACTCCATATTTAGTTCATGTGATTTTATTATCGGTTATTAGTAGCTCCAACAGTTTAGTCAGACTTTAATGCATTGACCATATTTTACAGTTCAATTAGTATCTCAGCATGTTAGAAATTTGGTCATTGCATCCAGTTTGCACAAAATTTAGTATATCATGTTCAGAATATTATACTTGCTTTTGTGCTTGTTCAGTTATGTTTTATTTCAGTTTTACTCTATCACACATGCTCAGTACTTTTCAAGTACTGAAGCATACGTGTGCTACATCTTCTCGTGATGTAGGTTCAGGTTCTCAGCATATATATCGTGCTTAGATCGTTTCTTGAACTCCAGTTCAGCAGAATCAGTTGTGAGTCCTTATTCTCCGAAGACAATAGTCATGAGTTTATTTTCAGTATTTTTAGTCCTTTAGTTTCAGTTTTTGCTAGACTTAGCTGGGTCCTGTCCCAAAATTTCTAGTCATTTAGAGGCTATTTTTAGACATAGTTAGTTCCAGCTTAGTATTGATTGAGTTAATATGTTCTTTGTATTAAACTCATCAGTTTTCAAATATATTAGTTATAGTATATGAATATTCCACATCTTCTCATTTTAATTATGCTTTAGCTTTGCATCAGTTTATTATCTTTAGTATGCTCATGATCATGGCATCAGGGTGAGCTTGGTATCACTTGTGGTCCTACCATGTCCGCGTCTCGGGGATAACTCGGGTCGTGAAATTATTCTTATTTATCTTTATAAAAAATTATTTAATGAGTTTGTATATGCATTTATATGATTATTCCTTTAATTAGCTGCTTTTATATTATTTTATTAAATGTAAATAAGATGACATTTATATTACATAAAATCAATATGATGCAATATGTTGGAATAAGTAAATATTTTATAATATTAATTACTTCCTATGCGCGGGTATGTATACTAGTATTTTACTATATAAGAAGAGTGAATAAGCACACATCTCAATCAACGCTTGTATTTCATGGAATAAACATTGAATTGGAGGGTATTTGTGTTATTTTCAGCTTCTTTACTCAGATCCTTTATGCCCACCAGCCACTGTCACAACTTTTTCTCCAAATGTTTGCTCTCTCATTCTTTTGCACTTTACTGGAGTTCAAGTGAGCTTTGATTTTTATTTCTTGCCTTCTATTGGTTTATTCAAGCGGTGGTTTACAAAAGAGGCTAATCTTTCCACTTTCGAATTGTTCCTCTCTAGATTCTCCTCTTCTTCTTCTTCACTGTAGTTCTTTCTAATCTTCTTCACAGTATTTCTTTGTGAAATTATCAAAGTAGATAGATTCAAATCATCTTTAGTTGGATTCTCCGTATTGTACACGAATTGGTTAGCTTTTTATTTGTAGCCTCTTCGTTCTTGCTTTGGTTAGGTGTTCGACGAAGCTTCTTCCTTGACTGATCAAAGAAACCAAATGGTCGTATTTAAGGTTTCCTCCTTCTAACCCTTGTCAACTATCATTTTGACTTCTGCTTGAATTTGTTTATTAATAACATTTCCTTTATGCAGTTCAGTGAGTTGTCGCTATAGTGGCGTTTATTATGTGTAAAAGATCATAGTAATGTGGTTGTGCAGTGGTAAAATATTCAAATAAAGTGCTCTTCGTACATATTGTGTTGCCAGATTTGTAAAATTTGATAATGCTCATAAAAGGTCTATCCACTTTCCCTATTTGCAGGGTAATGATTTAGACATATTTCTGGATGTTTTCCATTTGGGTTTGGATGGTCTTGTTTCCTATGTGAATGCCTACGACTTTTCAAAGTGATTTCCTCCTTCAAAAGGGTTGGGGTTTTGTTGTCTCTGTTCTTCTGCTCGAGCTATTTTTTTTGCAATTCGTCTATCTGAAGATATACACTTCGTTATAGTTTTGTATTTGTCATATGTGAGTTCTCTTTTACTTTGATTTGGACTTCTCTTCATGTGCTTAAAATGTTGTTGAGTGAGGGTTACTATTATTTGAACAAATATGAATTGGGTAAAATAATTCTAATCCATTTACAAAATCTGTTATTCAAAAAAAAATAATACCCCCCCCCTATAGGCGCCCCCTCCAACCTTGCACCAACCTACCCTTAATTTATTTTTTCTCAAATCAAAAAAAAGTTAACCCCTCCCCCGGGGAGCCCCCCTCACCTTCCACCAGCCGACCCCAATTTTATTTTTCTTTAAACAAAAAAGAATCTCTTTTTTCCAGAAAAAATAATTAACCCCCCGGGGCCCCCCACCCCAACCTAGCCGTAAATATTTTTTATTTTCCAAAAACAAAAAGTATTCTGTTTTTTTTTAAAAAAAAAAAGTAATTACTCCCCCCACCTCCCCCCCCCCCCCCCCCAAAAAAAAAATCTCTTTTTTTAAAAAAAATAATTTAACCCCCCGGGCACCCCCCACCTATCTCTAATTTTTTTTTGTTTTACAAAAATAAAAAGTATTCTGTTTTTTCAAAAAAAAAAACCTACCCCTCCAAAAAAATATATTCTCTTTTTTCAAAAAGAAAATTTAACCCCGAGCACCCCCCACCCCCACTCACCTAGCCCTAATTTTTTTTTCCAAAAATAAAAAATATTCCTTTTTTTTATTTAAAAAAAACTACTCCCCCCCCTCCCCCTCATTTTTTTTTTCAAAAAAAAAAGTATTTTGTTTTTTCAAAAAAAAAAAAAATCCCCCCACCCCACCTTCCACCAACCTAGCCCTATTTTTTTTGTTTTCCCAAAACAAAAAAACCTGTTTTTTATTTAAAAAAATACCGCCCCCCCCAATCTATCAGTTTTTTTTTTACCACAATTAAGAAATTTGAGTATAAGTGAAAACTAAGTGATCTATTATGGGTCAATATGGACAACCCATATTTTATTCATTTTGATCATATTTGTAGGGAATTTGTTTTCAAAAAAACAATATTTTACCTTTTAGTGGGACTCCTTAGTAACAATTTCATTATTTTTGTTTGTTAAGGGACTAGTTATGTATTTATTTTATTTTGATTAATTTGAAAGAATACAAATAATTAATAACAAAGAAAATTATGGAACAAAAAAATTCAAAAAAGGTAAAAAAAGATTTTAAACCCAAATTAACTACGTTTTGAAAAGAGCATAAATAGCCATCTTTTTTGTCGAGTGTTTTTTTGCTTTCTTCTTAAGAACATAAAAAAAATAAAAAAAATTAGTTTGTCTTCCGAATCATTCATCTGATAACTTTCAAAGCTTCTTCAAGTTTAATACGACATATATTTGAAACAAAATTTTTCAAAATTGACGACTATAAATTTATCGCATCCAGTGAATAATTGAAAAACAATCAAGTATTTTTTTTTATTTTTTTTGTTTGAATGAGATATTCATATATGTCGAGTAAAAAAGTGTTTTTATTTCCTGATTGAATCAGTGAAATCTTTGTATGTATTGAGATTTATAGTTTTTTCTGATATTTTTTATTCAAATTATGATGCATAACAAATAAAATTATTTTTTTAGTTTAGTAGGTATTTTTTATGTTTGAATGCATACAATAATTTGTATCCCATTAAGTTAATGTAACTGATCGATCATGAAATACATGTTGAATACAACAATATATGAATACAAAAGTGAAATGAAAATACAAAGTTATAAATATAAAGTGAGATTCAATATAAAGTTGTGAATACAAAAGAAATACTCTTTTCATTTGAAATACAAAGTGACTTTGAAAGGTAAAGTAGGCACATAAAATACAAAACTTGTTGGTATACAATTAGGTAGAATACAAAACAAAAGTGAAACACAAACTTGTTCACATATAAATTGAGATTTAAATACAAAATGAATACCCAATGAAATATAAAATTGTTATAATATAGTTAGGAAGAATACAAATTAAGAAGGAAATACAAACATGTTGGTATACTAATTGAGATTGAAATACAATGTAAAAACAAAAAATGTAAAACTTTTTGATATATAGACAGAATGAATACACAAATAAATTGTTGATTCAGACATTGTAGACATACAAATGCTTTTCCCGAATCTAAAACCCTATAAACAAATACAAATATATTAAAAATCAAACAAAATGAACATATGAATGAATTTGTAGATTCTAATAAATTTGAAATATTAAAACAAAATTAGAAAAAATCGAAAAAAATTATTTAATCGACTAAAAATCTGAGATATATAAATATTAGATGAATATGTAAACAAACTTGCATAAAAATAAAATAAAAATTAACGAAAAATCTGTAATATGTACAATGCGAAATATAAATCATAAACGATGATATTGAAATCCGTAATACATAGAATCCGAAATACATACCATAATCAATGATCTTAAACAGCAAATCAACATAAATCTAAATAAATAATGGAAATTACCTTGCCAATCGAGAAATCAACTTTAATTAATAAAGAGATTTCGTTTAAAGATAGAGAAAATTTCTTGAATTAAAAATATATTTTGATGAACAATTTGTGAGAACCTTTAAGAAAGAAAATCTGGAAACGTGAAAAAAGGGCTAGAACATGAAAGGTGGGGGTAGAAACGTGAAAAGTGAAGAAGAAAGGTTATTGGGTATTAGATTAATCAGGAAGAGTAAAATTTCAAAAAAAAAAAAAAGGCAAGAATCCACCAAACTTTATTAAAAAAGAAAACAAATGAATTTTGATGATTGATAATAGTTTCTCTATAAACTATTTCAATGGTGGATGCTATCAATTTGCTTCACTGCTATTGTACACGAGTAAAAGATATGGTAATTTCATTTAGTAAGGAAAGAGAATCATAAATTAATAGGTAAATAAAAGTAGAATCCTAATTACCTTATATTACTATATTCGATATTTATATTTTATAACATAAAAATTATTAATAATAATAGAAAAAACTTGCCTTAAAGTATGTGTCAGTGTAATAAAGTGTACACTGACGGTGGATACAAGTTAAACTCAAATCTAAATACATATTATATTCTAAAATATTGTCATTTTGACATTTTAAATAAATATTTTATGGTGTTGTTTTTTTGACTAAATATGTTAGGTATTATGACTTAATTGCTAATTTTCCCTATTTGTAGAGACTCTTAAAATAGGTTGAAACTTATATTTGCCCAATTAAAATATGAGTGATATAAGTTATTAAACATGGACAAATAGACTCATTTCATTAGTATGAGCTCAAATTGCCACCCTGAAAGTGGTCTACCATATAGGCTTTTATATGTATCACTAGAAGCATACTCATTACAGTAGCACTTTAACTAAGTTTGTACACATCTGCTTAGTACCTCTGGTTATCGAACTGAGGACGATAGACTGCTGAAGTAGTTTGTTGCACTCCTTTCCATCCATAAGTTCATGCTAGAAACAACTCAAACAAATAGCATCGGGTGGGCATGAGAAAAAGGTTGCCCGGCTACTTAAATTCCCATTCTTCATTTCAAGTTTCAACTTCTCAGCTCTCTATTTGCTTTGTGTCTTCAATTAATTCCTAATTATGTTTCAGCAGTAGTAAGTTATGTTAGTAGTAGATATAGAAAACTACACTTCAGACAACTTAGAATGAGCTTAGTCTGGTTAAAAAATGAAAACACTATTACGTCATCAACAAAATATTGTACTAGCTTATTTGATGTTGCAAGTATATTTGTCCCTCCATAGACCACACAGTGGTTATACTGAAAATATTTTGATTACGTGGGCACTCACACATTATCATTAGAGCTTTGATTAGGATTTCTAAATTTACAATTTTGCCTCCGTGTATCTTTCTATGAGACTTTTAAAACTTCATCAACCTTTTCTTGGTGTTTTCCTATGTCATCAACTTATCTTTCATGCTTTGTTTTGAGCTTTCCTCATCTGCTTGATGTTGAATCTTGCTCGAATTTGGTAGTGTTATCAATCTAGTTTATTATGCGTTTATTTTACACTTCAGCTTATGGTCTTTTTCATGTTCGACGGCTCTATCATTTCATTAGTCGTAAATATAGGCGAAGACATCTTGAGCAAAGCATAACAAAATGTCCCATCTTTTAGGACAAAGGTTAGTCCTCTTCCCTCTTTTCCTTTCTACATTTGTTATGTTAGCGGAAAGCTTAATTCTTAGAATTTGAGAGAGAAAAAGTACATGACAATAACACAGAGCTAACCTCATCAATGGAGGAACTACAAAGGAATATATGTTGCTCTGGACTCTTCAAAAATGTCATTGGGTGTGTGTCGAATTTTTCAAAGGCATAATACATAAATATGCCTTTTATCTTGACATCATTTCACATTTATACCCTCCAACTTTGAGTATACACAAGTAGGCACTTAAACTTGTATAAAGTTGAACAAATAGACACATGATTCCTATGTGGCATAATAAACACCGGATATCATGTAGGACGCAAAATGTCATATAGGATGTCACGTAGGATTTGTGTGTTTATTTGTTCCATTTTATACAAGTTTGAGTGTCTACTTATGCATACTTATAGTTGGAGGGCATAAATATAAAATAAGATAAAGTTAAAGGGCAATATTTATGTAGGGAAAATGCACAAGTATCCCCTAGACTATGACTGAAATCTCAAAGAGACACCTCAACTAAACTAAGGTCCTATTACCCCCCTATACTTTTTTTTTTTTTTTGTAATTTTGTGCACCTTTTTGACTTACGTGACATACAAGTATTTCTCACGCACCTCAATTGCGTAGAGTCACGAAGTGTGCCACGTAAAAATGAAAGCACAGAAGAACTCAATAATTTTTATCTCTCCGCAGACCTTGGTGTTTGAGACAAAAAAATCATAAAGTGTATTGGCCTGTCTACAATCCATCATCATATTGGCCTTTCTTGGAAAACATCTTCAAGAATTTATGATAGAATCTGCTAGTTATTGTTGGGGTTTCCTGCATATACTTAGTAAGTCTACTACACTTTAAAGCACTTGACAGAGCAACTAATTGCATTAAAACGTCCATTTAATTAAAGTGTATTAGAAACTCGGTAAGAGCATTGTTGAACTCACACATGCATACATAAAATCAATCAACCATTGACATGAATTTCCAAAATCAAGATAGAAACAAGCTTAAAGAACAATAAAACCAAAAGTCTTTCTTCAAATTCCAATAACCTTGAAGCTAAAATAGTTAATTTTGAAATAAAAATCTATATCCGGAGTCCCCAAAAGCAAGAGCAGGAAAAATAAATCAGAGGGATGAGTAACAAAGGAGACTCATCAATATTTCAAATCCTCATTTTATTCAAGATATGTTGCAAAGAATCTTACCAAATGATTGGGTTCGTCAATCTTCGCTGGAAATTATAATAACTGGATCAGAAGGAGTAAACAACAATACATGGATACATAAAATGTATGCAAAACATTATGCGTAATTAGGGGTCTCAAAAATGAACCCAAACATAGGTAACCCGCCCAGAATTTTAAGGTTTGGACTCAAGATAATTTCAATTGGGTTCAATCTCAATTCATTCAAGCCTAACCCATTTTAGGAGAATTCTCAATTGAGCCCAATTCAATCTCCAATTTAAACTCGTTTTAAAATTCTCTACTAAGTTATGTTCCTATATTAAATGTATGAGTTATCATATATTTAACATCTTTTAGGATTTATTTATTAATTTGTTATATTTTTTTAAAAAAATTTCAGCCGAAATTCGCATTATGATTATAAAAGTTCAATATCACTTTGTTAAAAAAATTGAGATTAATCGGGTCAAATTGAGAAGGTCAAGATCCAACCCATTTGAGCCCAAAGTAAACTTGGACGGGTCAAGACCCAACCCATTTTCTATTTCAATCCATTTTAATATCTCTAATTTCAACCCAATCCGTCCATTTAATGCGTAACCACGTCAAATTCAAAAAGGAAAAACAACGAGGAAGTTGCAAAAATGGGAAAATGCTAGTAGCAAGAAAGATTTTCATTTGCAAAAACTTGCAAGTTGCAACAACGGTGGCAAGAGCGAAGGAAACCACGTGGAAAGTCGAGGCGTAACCACCTGGAGCTTGTTAATAGGCCAAAATAGAGCAAAATGCCGGAATTATCCGACGAGACTATAACTTATTAAGAATGATGATATGATATATATTACCTCATGCATTAATATCATAATTTACTATATGTTAAAAATAAAAATAGTATATATCCTTGTTCTTTTTGAAGTGGACCATGCATAAGTGTTGCTAAATGCAGGGTCGTTTGGTATTATATATAAAAATAGTATTAAATAAAATATACTGGTATTATTAAATTTTAGTTATATGATGATATTTATTTATTTTATTGTTTGATAGGTTATTTAATTAAATATACTATATTAAAATAAAAAGATAAAATGGTCAAAAGTCTCCCTAAACTATATTCGGATTTGCAACTATGCACTTTAACTTTACGGGAGTCCTATGATCCACTTGAAGTGTTTAAAACTGAAATTAATAGTTCCCTGAATACTTAGTTGGCAAAGAGAGTGTATTTCAAAGAGAGTGAGCACAAAAAAACAAGTAATTAATATCTCTTTTAAGAATATATGTATTTTTATTTTTATTTCTTATTTATTGTCTTTCTTCTCCATAGCAACCAAATTTCATTCACCATTGTTGATTTCACACAAACTTTTAAACTCTTGCATAGTATTTTTTTTTAAGACCAATCAATTCAATTCAAGATAAATGATACATATATCATAAAAAAAAAACAGATTAGATTCAGATTTGAAAAAAATAAATAAATTGGATTTATATCAAATTCAAGTGAACTCTTAATTGAGAATGTTTTTTAAAAAAAATTATTTTTCTCTTTGCTGCTCGACCAGCGGCCATCATCCCCGCCTCCTCCGGCATAACTGACGATCTCTAAACCATTACTACCGTTGTCATCTTCACCAAATTCGCCATTCTTGATTCAACAAAAAAAATTTAAACTCTCTATTAAACAAATTGACAAAATCTATCTACTAAACTATTGATAAATTAATATGAGTATACATTTATATCACCACAAAAAAGCTTTGAATCTTACTTAAAAAAATATTGATCTGTATTTAAATCAAATCCATTTGAACATCAAGAAAATAATTATTTTCTTACTAATGACCCTTTAATTATCAATCTCAAATTTCAATTAGTCAACTACATCTCAGATGAATTTTCAATCTTATTAATTGTTCAATCGTCGGTGAATCAACATTTTTCTCTTCAAAATTGTCGTCTGCATCGATATAACAATGATGTGGGACACATCGCCGGCTCCTCTTCATCTTCTCTAAGAGAATAGTGTTCATATCCAATACTCTCCATTAATGGCAACATCAGTTTCTCTATTCATCCCCTCTCTTTCCTTCTTTCTCATTTTCTTAACTTTATTTTTCATATCTCACCATCATAATTCGCTCCTCTTGCTCACAAGTGCAACACCAAGATATATGGATTTTACAATAATGGTGAAAATGAATATGGTGAAGACATAGGAGGAAAGAATAAAGAATTATAAAAAAGTTGAAAAAAATAAAATTTAATGAAATTTTCAGGTGTCAAGCGCGTGATATTCAAATGTCTAACATAGATGTGGTTGTGGCTTTTTAAGGGTGTAATAATTTTAGTTTTAAATACTCCAGGGGGGTGATAGGACTCCCGTGAAATTGAAGTGTGTAGTTGAAATTTGAATATAGATTGATGGGGCTTTTGGCCATTTTCTCAAATAAAAATAATATCAAATAAAGTATATTAAAGTAAAATATTAACTCATATATTAATATCATAATTTACTATATGTAAAAATAATACCTTATATTAAGAAAAAATTGTAAAAAATAACAAATTATTAATTCAAATTAAATGTTACTACTACAGTTTGATTTAATTCGATCCGCAACATACAATTTGTCATTCGCCTCTCTCTCGAGAAATTCCGCTCTCCACTCTCCCTCGTTTCTCTCACTTTATATAAACACAAATGTATAAATTGTATTTGTATATGTATAAAGCGAAAGAAAACTGTATATACAAGTACAAATACATATATTTTCCTCCTATACACTTATAATTATACAAATACAGATCTTCCCTTACCATTTCTCTTTTGCCTTTCTATCTTTCTCGCTCTATACAAAAACAAATGATACAAATTGCAATGTATAATTTGTTGTTGTATAAAGCGAAAGAGAAAGAGGTATGATATACAAATGTTTTATTTCAATTCAATCGTATATAAATTCAAATTTTATGCAGATATACCAACACAATCATTGATACAAATACATAGTAGTTACATATATATAATCATCTAATTGATATACATATACAACCGCAGCACACAAACGAGATGCCTGCATGCGATTCATATAAATCTGATGTATGTTTTCTATGAAGCGCAAATATCAAAACTGTAGCTATAGAGCTCTAATATGATTTTTATATTTAGTAAACCTAAAATTTATTCTTATTAATATCATAAGTTTTTAAAATATATATTCTTTAATTTCGAAAAAGAAACATAGATTGATCTAGAGATATCTGCATATTGCACACTAGGCTTAGCTAGTAGCTGCTATCAGCCTAGGACCATCTTATAGGCGTTTGATCATAGTTATTGTGAAACTTTAAGAAAATAATTTTAAAAATTTGAATTGTATTGAGTTATGAATATAAATTGAAGTTGTTTTCTTAAAACTTTTTGTGAGTAATTTGGAATATAAAAAAAGAATGCTAATAGCCTTTTGTTATTTTTTAATTTTTTGAAAATTCTGAAATTCAAAATTTTATGGCCAAACAAAACTTCTTAAGTTGAACATCGAAAAAAAGCTAAAAATTTTCACCTTGAAAAAAAGAAAGCATTATTGATCTCTTTGTTTACTTTTATTTGTCTACTGTTTTAAAAATAGATTTTTATTTTTACATATCACTTCTAACATATCAAGAAAAGGTAATTAATTTTCCAAGTTTTATCATTAACATTAATTACTTATTCTTCAAATTATTTTTTCAAGATTTAATACTAAACACCAATTAATAGAGTTAATGCACTGAAATTGTAACACCTTTCGGTCGTTATGGGTAGACTAATGATTAAAGAACTGGGTAAGAAAACTTTTTGAATAGTGATTTGAAATTTCTGGCTAGATCTGTAATGATCTGGTCAGTCATTTTTGGAAAGTTTCATGAATTTACCATTTTTTCCTCTATGATTGACCCTGAGTCTTCTTTGATTGAGTTTGAATTGTTGGTCTTTGAACTTTGAATTAAAACTTGAGAATTTGGTAAGATTTGAGTTTGAATGACTAAGTTGTTAATAAAGTGATTTTGGGTTCTTTTAGAGTTTCGAGAGTCAGAATAAAATTTCGCCGATTTCATCAGTCCCAACATGTGAACTCTAAACAGTGAGATCGGTTTCAGATTTAGAATCTTTTTGAGGATTTGAGGCCTAAGTTGTGAAATTATGGAATTCGAGAGTTCTAAAAAAATTGACTCAATTTCTTAGATAGAGTTGGTGGTGGAACCTGTTGGCATAATGAAACAAACCTGAATTCCAATACAAGCACTGATATATATTGTTATCGTTGAATATAAATTACAACGTATAATACACACAACAAAGTAATAACACACTAATTATAGATAGATTAACATAGAAAAAGGTAGCTAGAAGGAGATGAGATACTAGAACAGAGAAAGGGGATGAAAGATAACTGAAAGTCAAAGTTTCGACATAATTTACATAACCGTTCTTTTTGATCCCTAGAAGCTAATTGGGTCTGGATCCCATATACAACTCTCCAACATTTTACTCGGCCCAATAATATCAAGTGGATAAGTCATATTTGCCATGTCTAGACCATAGGCTCCTATGAAGTCATCGTGGATCACAACAATACTTCTGCGCCCCGAAAAGAACCTTGTCCTTAAGGTTCATATCATGAAACTTCATCTGACTACTTGGAGTATTATAAATTCCTTGGTTGCGACAGGTGAAAGCAATTATGAACAATATCGTGATTTGGTTGGCAGCTTTTGTGATTCCAGAATTGACTCCGTTATATATTCTGAACTTTGATCACAATAATGTCATCAAGAGTACTACTTGGATCAAAAGAAGCTCCAAAAGCACTGGGAATATGATACAGGCAATACTGCCTAACATGATCGGACCCATTGAGGCTAAAATTATCCTCCTTCAAATAATGATGACTACTGCAGTTTGCAACGACAAGACAAGCATTTATCTTGGTATCAACACCATCAATTATAACAAGCAAGTTGAATTCATTTGCTATTTCAACAGATTGCTCAAGTTGCGCTAGAATATTCCAATAGTAAAGCCTTGAAAGATATTTTGGAAGTGGTCGTGGTAGCCGAGGTTGACCAGTTTGTCCACCCACTTTTATACTGCCATTTAAGTCAACAATTTGCCGCCTTTTGTAGTACCATCAAGAACAAATACACTAGAATACAACTCAATCGACAGTAACGTGATATATCAAAATGTATATCCACGCCCTTGAACATAATTGAAGGAGAAATAGACTCACCGTGATCAAATGGAAAATTTATAAATATGTGGTTGTGCATCAATCTGGTTCCATCTAAAATCAAAGGTCACTTCTTTTTCAGAGTGAGTCGACCACTTTATTATCAACTAATTGTTGCCGGACTATATGATAATAAATACCAAACAACTTATGCGCCTTGTTTACTTTAACTTCAGCACCTGTTTTTGTGATCTGCAATGGCATGCCTCCTTGGACATTTGTATATGTCATTATCAGAACAAGAGGCAGGGGATCCTCTTTGTTGTCATCCAAATCCGAATTAGATATCTCCTTAGAATGACATTACTCCTGTTTTGCTCGAGTTAGCCAAATTTCAGCACCCTCAGTTTTAATTTGTAATGGTATATCCTTATACTCTCCTTTTGGTTTCATAGAATTTGGCGTTTGACGCATTGCTTCAACATTCACAACATTTTCCGTTTTCTTTTCGACTTTTCCCCAAACACCTCGTGGGCAAAGGTTTGGTTGTTGTAGTCATAGCCTACATTCCAGTATTGAGGCGAGGGAGAGTTGGCCATGGTATTCCATTAAGGAATAGTTGCAGTTCCTTCCGAACAATAGTCTATTGTGGTAAGTTGCCGGAGAAAGAGGCTAAACGCCTATCAGGTGTTTCTTGACTCCTAGTTCAGAATCGAATGAACAATTTTGCTACAAAATAGTCCAAATTCGCAAGTTGCTTGTTTCGAAATAACCAGCAATACCAATTCAAAGCATCGCCATCCAAATATAAAGACTCCAATGACAATTTCTTAACTGAAAGAATGTTATAGTGAGTGAAATATTGTTCTACCTGAACCATGTTGTAGGATCATTGCAGTTGAATCTGGATATTTCCACGAAATCTACTTCCATGGACGAACATGAATCAAGGGAAAATTGAGGTGTGTTTCGAGATAATTTCCCTACAACCTCTTGTAACATACATAGAATCTCAGCAATATCCTTTGACCATGAATCCTTCACAACTTCAATTGAACAATCAATAGTTCGTAATATTTGGTTCTCCATTGAAGATCTCTCAATGAAAGCACCAATGAAAACAAGCACTCATATGTGTTGTTATCGTTGAATACAAATTACGACGTATAATACACACAACAAAGTAATAACACACTAATTACAGATAATTTAACATAGAAGAAGGTAACCAAAAGTTGATGAGATACTGGAACAGAGAAAGGGGATGAGAGATAACTGAAAACCAAAGCTTCGACATAAGTTGCATAATCGTTCTTTCTAATCCCTAGACCTTCTTAACAGTAGCTAATTGAGCCTGAATCCCATATAAAACTCTCCTACATTTTACACGACCCAATAATATCAAGTGGATTAGTCATATTTGCCACGTCTAAGCCATAGGCCCCTATGAAGTTATTGTAGATCACAACACATAATGCACGATGAAACGTGAGAATTCGAGGCCTCATGAACTACTACTAAAAAAAGAACCTTGTTTTATTTTATTTGTGGACAAATGATATCCGATCAAACATATGGTTGGATCATTAATTAAGATATATGTACTGGCCGACCTCAGCGGTTTATATGAGTATAGGAAATCTATACTTGATCGTTCCACTTGTCCCTTAATAGGATAAGTGATGAATCACACTGGATCTCTTTTAGATGATTATGGGATCTAATTCGCTCTTCAAGAATTTTTTTGTCACATACCTTATGTTCGTTTCATATGTGTGGAACCTGTTTTTTTTAAGTTCCAACCTCTCCCTCGAATACATAGGGTAGGTAAGACTGGAAGCGAATGGTTCCCTCTCCCGGCCTTTGATAAACTTACTCATAAAGGGTTAGAAAATTAGTTCCTCAATTTAGTTAAGGTAGCTTAAGTTGATACTCAAAAAATGATAAACAAGTTCTAGGCAAGTAAAGCTCACTTTGCATAAACCATTTACAACCGTCATTCCTATTTCTATATAGAAAATAATATGAGAATTTTTTTTGATAAAAGTTGGTCAAAATTAAGTTTTGAAAAACACATGCACTCTCTAGAAGACTTAAATTTTTGTCCTATAAGAATCACAATTCACTCTTTGATTGTCCATTTTTAAGAGTCGATGGAAAATCCAATGGTGGACGTAAGAGAAGTGTTGATAATTTCGCCACTTGGGGGAATCCCAAAACTAATAAAAGCCCTTTGGTGAACTTCATTATTTCATTGATTGAAGGTCCAAAATAAAAGTATCCTTCAATTTCTTTTCCATTCAAATCTGATTGAACATTAAAAATCTTCTTTAATGGATGTAATGGATGGAGGGATCAACAAAAGAAATGGAACACATGATTTGAATCAATGGAGACATTTCATCACCCTGTATGAAAAATTGCTAGAATTTGTGAATTAATTATGAGTTCAATCTATAGAGTTCACACCTTTCTACTAACCCTAGAATCAAGTTTTTATCTTTGTGGACTCTAAATGTTTAAATCATGATTGATTCACAAATTTCCATAACTTTTCATACGTGGTGATGGATATACTCCACCATTTCAATTTATTTCTTCCATTTGTTTTGTTGATGCCCCCATTCATTACAACCATCAAAGAAGACTTTCAAATGTTCAGATTTGGATGAAAAGGGAATTGAAGGATGCTTCAATTTTGGACTTTCAATTGACGAAATAATCAAATTCAAGAAATTGACTTTTTTTTGTTCTAAGATTTCACCAAGTGGTGAAACCACCAATGCTTCTTTTTCATTCATCATTAAATCTTCCATCGATTTTTGAAAATGGACAATAAAAGAGTGTTTTTTGATCCCTTTAGAACAAGAAAAAAAACACTTTTAGAGAGTGAGTATTTTTTCAAAATCTTGTTTTGTCAGAAAAAATTCTTAAATTGTTTTCTACAAGTTAAAAATGGAGATGACGGTTTCAAATGGTTTATGTAGGATGAGGTTTATTTGTCTAATTTTATTTTCTTTGTAAGTATCAACTTAAGATTACACCTTGATTAAAATGCTTTAAGGGGTGCTATATATAAAAAAAAATCACCTATCTACAGTATACCTTTTCAATTGACACTTTTTGAATACATGTGATTTCGCCGTGATGATGATGATTATTTTTTGAATTTTACATGCATGAATTTTTAGTCTAAATATAATTGAGGGAAAAAAATGCTGTAAAAAAACACGATAGTTTTGTTTAAAAAAAACTTACATCCAAAAAGAATATAAAAATCCTCAACTTTTTAAAAAATAACATGGACATTCAATATATAAAAAGGTTGTGATAGATCTCTATTGGAGTTACTGTTGTGATAGATGTCTAATAGAGATATTTTCGGGAAGAAGATATAAATTCTAAAATTTGAAAGAAGAAGAAAAACAGAGAAAAAGAGGAGAGATATAGAATATTGTATTTTTAAAAAAAATATAAAATAGCTTTTGCTCTATTTTTGTGCAACCAATTTTTGTTTGATAATGAAAAATACGGTTGATAAATTATAAGGAGAGAGAAAATAAGAATAATAAAAATAAATATTTTAGAAAATAGAGTGAGAAAATCATGAAAAAATCACTTTCTAAAAAATGAAATGTGACTATTTAGGTATACCTTTCAAAATGAACTTTCTTTAATGGAAATGTTGGAAAGGGAAAATTGCAAAACACGATGTTTTAAAAAGAATGAGGATCTATTTTAGCTTCAAATGCTATTATTGTGAGTCTACGACACAAGAAGAGATTATGAATCATTTATTTCTAACAACTCCCATAGGTCAAAAGTTATAAACAACAGTTTGCTACATGTGCAAAAATAGGCATGGAAGGGAATTTACAACAAATAATAAATTCCTATATGAATCCAGAATTCTAATGCGGGAGATGAAATTCTGGAGGAATGCTAAAAAGACATAACAAGGACATGTCATATTATAAATGACAAGAACAATGTCTAGGAACTACGTTTCATCTTATCAAGATACTATATTCTTGAATTGACATACCATGAAATTGGGAAGACATCTTGAAAAGAATAAAAGGATACAGGTCAAGACTACACTCTCATACAACCATGTGAAAAATATCAATGAATGAACGAATGAAGCACAACACAAATAGTGCAAGCACAAAAATTCAGAGAAAAATGCATACAATTTTTATGTGACAAATCATGAAGGAAATTTAATATATGTTGAAGCTAGGATGATGAGCATAAGAACTAATACAGAGGTTGAGACGAGCTATATTTTATGCACTAAGGTACCGCAGAAGAAATGACATAAAATTGGTGATAGTAGAAATAAATTCATTGATATTAACAAAGATAATAAAACAACATGAAAAGTTTCTTGAAAACAAGCAGGGGAGATATATAGAAGGAGATTAAAGAATAATTGGTGAACACTCGAGAATATATTAAACACGTATACATGAAGATAAATCAATTGGTAGACAAATTTGCAAATAATCGTACTAATATCAAGGCTAAGTCAATGGAGTAACTTTCAACAGTTAATAGGAATGGGGATAATCAATGAAGATAAATCAAGGATACCTATGCTAAGAATCAAAACAAAGAAATAAAGAACACATGAAATCAACCAAATAGAACCAAATGCACAACAATATTAACATTAGAATGTCTCATATATATGTAAATCACTTCAGGGCTTGTATAACGGCAAGATTTAAGTTACTTAGACTATGTAAACTTACAAAAAGTTGCACCGGTAAAAAACAAGAGCTTGAAAGTTAGATGGAGACTTGAAAAACTGTTGCTGGAAAGGAACTCCTTCAATTTTCGCCCGTCACATGTCCTGTCAACTATGATACCCAAATCTTCTTTTATTTGAAAAGAGAACGGGAGCATCTTGAAATATCCACTAAAACTTTAGTTGAAAAAATGAAAGTTAGAGAGGGTTGGGAACAAGAGGAACACCGAAATAAAGAAAGAAGCTTACGTGGATTTGGGTTCGCAACTCATTAACTCGACATCTCTACCAAAATCTCCTTGAAAATTCAAAACATTCATCAAAACACTCGTATGCAGTAGAATAAAAGTTAGAAGGGAGACCGGAAAAGGACCGGAGGAAGGAACAATTGAAGCTTACCTTTGTGAGTTGAGAAGAGGATTAGAGAAAAACGAGACAAAAGGATTGATAATCCAATGCAACAGAAAAAGGAAGGTCAAGTTGGTGAAAGTCCCATGCGGCGACATGAGCAATATGTTTGGAGAGCAAGCTCAATTGAGAATAGAAAAGTGATCGTATAAAGAGAACTAGGGTGGGAAAGAAATGGGCCACATAATTGTTTGATTTGTGTAGGGTAAATTACATGAGTGGATTCCTTTTAAAAAATAATTACTTATTTTAAATATACTCTTTGATTATTACCATTTATAGCAATATATAGCAATACTATATATATTATTAGAATTATCTCTCTCGCCTCTTTATCATTTTTCTCTCACCTTTTTTTGTCGCTCTTTCTCTTTTTCTTCATTTATATTGTTCTCTCTCCCTTGTTTTTCTTTTATTCTCTTTTACCCTTGCTTTCATTCTATTGTTCTTTCTCCTTTCTCCCTTGCTTTCTGATGCTTTTTTTTCTTCTCCTTTGGTTGCTCTTTTTTCCTTTCTTTCTCTCTACTTTCTTTCATAGAGTAGTCAATAATTTGTAGACTGAATAAAAGTCATATCAATAATTAATTAGATAAGTAATTTAATCGTAACAAATGAAGTGACTTAATAAGCTACAAAATGAATTAAACTTAAATTTCAAATGTTGCAAAATGAATTAAACCTGAATTAAAAATATATAACACACATATTAAAGTTGAATTAGAAGAGAATTAAACATGAATGTGAAATGTAGCAAATGAAAGAACTGTAAACTAAATAAAACTTGCATCAATAATGAACTAAACTGGTAATCCAATCGTAACAAATCAACTAATAAACTGCCAAATAAATTAAACTTGTATTAAAAGTGTATTACACAAATATTAAAGTTGAATTAAAAGAGAATCAAGCATGAATAAAAAACATAACTTATAAAATAACATACATCGATCTATAGAGTGAATTAAACCTGTATCAATAATGAATTAAACAAGTAATTCAATAGTAACAAATTAACCAAATAAATTGTGAAATGAACTAAGTTTACATTAAAAGTGTATTATACAATATTAAAGTTGAATTAGAAGAGAGAAATAAGAATGAATGAAAAATGCAACTAATGAAAGAACATACAATGATCTAAGAGTGAATTAAATTTGTATTAATAATGAATTAAATTATTAATCCAGCAATAAAAAATCAACCAAATAAACTGCAAAATGAATTAAAGTAACATTAAAAGTGTATTACACAATATTAAAGTTGAATTAGAAAAGAGAATTAAGAATGAATGAAAACTATAACTAACAAAAGACAAGACAATGATCTATAGATTGAATAAAACTTGTGTTATTCATGAATAAAACATGTATTATATGTGCTTATAAATTATTTTGGTTTGTATCCCTAAGAACGTAATTGATGTTTGCAATATGTATTGAAAATGTATTGTTCATGATTTTGATACAATTTTAATACAATTATAAAACATATCTAATTCAACTTTAATACAATTGCGATACAATTTCATAAATTTTACCTTTTTCGAGTTTCAATCTTATATTTCTCCTAAATCAATTATAAACTTAACACAAACTCTCTTAAAATTGAGATATTTTCAATTATTTGTAGAATGAACCTATCCAAACTAATCACGAGTTCGTAAGATTCATAAAATGAATTTAAAATTTGAAGCTTTATAAATGACCATCAATGATGAATTCTTGTTGTTGTAATTTTAGAGATTTGAAAATTCTGTTTGAATACATAATATTGTACAAATTTTTGATTTTTGATTTCTCTTTCTAGTTATGTTTTTGGATAAAAATAGTGAAATTAGGGACAAAAATTGATTTGAGAATAATTATTTAAATGAAAATTTTAAAAGAAGAAGAAGAATAAAAAAAGAAGAGGAGGAAGAGAAAGAATAAAAAGAGACAACGAAGAAGAAAAATAAAAACAAGAAGATGGGGAAGAGAAAAAAGACAGAGAAAGAAGCGAGCGAAGCGTGCAATTTTTTAATTAAAAAAAAAAGTTATATTTAGTTAGAAAACTTTTATTGTCATAGATGGTAAATATTTTCTTAATATATCATATATATGTGATTTACCCATTTTTGTATTGCTTATTTTAATTTCTTTTGGGCCATTGGCCTTATTCTTTACAACTTTAACAATCGATAAAACGAAGAGCAACTTTCACATATAGCAAACATAAAATTCATATTTGTATGTTATAGCAAAGTTTGCATAATTGCGCTCCATAACAAACTTATATATGTACAATTCGTTATACATATACAATTGAAGCGAATTGTATAAAACGAGAAAGAGAGAAATTATATACAATTTGAATTGTATAAAACGAGAAAGCAAGAAAGGTAGAATTGAATCGTATAAAATGAAAAAGAGAGAAATTATATACAATTTGAATTTGTATAAAACGAGAAAGAGAGAAAGGCAAAAAGAGACTTGTGCAGGGAATATACAATTGAATCCAATTGTATAAAATGAAAAAGAGAAATTATATACAATTTGAATTTGTATAAAACGAGAAAGACAAAAGAGACTTGGGCAGAGAAATATTTGTATTGTATAATTATAAGTGTATAGGACGAAGATATATGTATTTGCATGCGTTTATACAATTTTCTCTCGCTTTATACAATTAGAAACACAATTTTATACAATTCTATTATATAAAGCGAGAGAGGCGAGCGACAGGAAGCGAGCGAGAGAGGGAGAGTGGCGAGCGAGAATATGGGCAGAGAGGGACTGACAAACAGTTTGCTATGGAACACAAATAAATCAAAGGGTAGCTACTATATTTATTTTATATTATTAGTTTATCATTCTATACAATTATCCCTAAAACGAACCATCAACTCAATATTAACCCTACGAATGTGGCTATTTAGTATTAGATGATTTTTTTTTTTAAAAAAGTTTTGCTAAAAAGATTAAAATAGGCTATTTATTGTCAATTAAGTATATATAGGTTGTCACGTTAAGTCATATTGTTTTGTAGCAACCCTAAAAATGAATAGGATCAAGACTTAGGGTGTCAAGAATGCTTGCAATTAGAACAAGGTTCACACGGATTGATACGCGTAGAACCAGACCTCAGAACCCTTACTACGACCAAGCCAACTAATCTTGGGGAGTTAGTTGAGCTTGGAAAGGTTGGAATCAACCAAGTAAGGTTCTCAAAAACGAATATTTAATCGAAGGAGTCTTTACCGGACTTAAAAAGAAGAAATCTTAAGTTTTGAGGGACTAGCGGTAAAATGGTCTTTTACCAGGCTAAGGGTAATATCGTAATTACTCTAAATATATATAGTTAATTAATTATTTATTAATATGGAGGGGCAATTTGGGGAGAGAGAGCCGAAATTGAGCTCTTGAAGTGGAGTCTTGCTCCACCCGGGTTCGAACCTAGGTGGAAGCAATGATTTAAATTGTTTTTATTTAAATTGATAAATTTAATGTAATTAATTTATATTTATTAATTATTAACTGATTTAAAATAAAAGGAAACATCAGATTTTTGTATTAATTTAATTAAATCCTAATTTGACTAAGTCTTGAATTTAGTCTCCTAATCCTAATAACTCACTCTCCCTCACGTTTCTCAACTCTCTCACGTTCTCAATCTCTCTCTCTCACGTTATTCTGCCAAACACAACAAAAACCAGAACAAAATTCATCAAGAGTTCTTCACACTTGAAGAATTCACAAGAATTTTTAAGTAAGAGACAAAATAATCAAAACGTCAAGGCTAAGAGAGGTTCGTCGAGTAGGGTATACGTTGAAGTGAATTAGGCGTGGTTTGGAGGAGTTTCCGGGAAGCAGCTTCACACTTGAATAACTTCCAAAGGTATAGGTTTCTCTCCTGGAATTCTTTCTCCAAGAGTACTTTCCTTCGAACGTTTCTCAAGCTCTTGAAACTAAGGTTGTTCCCCTTCGTATGTCCTTGTCCTTAGCTCCCAAACGATTTCATAGGATGGGTATGTTGTGCTGCTAGATTTAGGCATGATTGACGTATTTATATTAAATGTGAACATGTTTTATGTGAGGGAAATTACGAAAACGATATTCGAAGTGCGACCAAAAAAAATTTGTGTTGTGTGTGCATCGTGGGCAGTGGCTTCAGCCACTATTTTGGGTCGAGTATTCATGTGTTTATTTGGTGTATTTTATGTGTGTAATGTGTGTGCAATGTGGTGTGTATTATAATGAAAAATGTTGGGTTGAATCACACTTTTTTAGCTAAGTAAACTCATGAAAGATGTGACTAAAAATGAGTGAAGAATGATAAGAAAATTTCCAGATTTCATACTCTCCCATAATGTTAATTTCTGGGTTTTTAAAAAGGGAAATAAATAAGTGAGGTCAATGGGAATTGAACCCAAGACCTCACATGTTAAGGAGGCTGAAAAATAAGAGAAAAACGTGAAGGAGCTAAGGGGAATCGAACCCCTTAGCTACTGGTTTCGCGACAAGAAAAAAGAAAAGAGGAGAAATGGGAAAACGGGGCTGGGGGGATTCGATCCTTGGCTGCTTGTCTTCGCGAAAAAGGGGAAAAAGAAGATGGAGCTAAGGGGATTCGAACTTGGCCACTGTGGATTCGCAAAAAGAAAAGAAAAAAATAAAGGGGGGTTGGGGGAATCTAACTCGCGACCCAACTGCTGCATTCGCGAAAAAAGAAAAGAAAAATAAAGGGGGCTGGGGGAATCGAACTCGCGATCTGTGGGGAAAAGAAGGAGGAAATTAATTAAACAAATAAATGGGAGGTGTGGGATTCGAACCCACGACCTACAGGTACGCGCGAAAGAGGAGAAAATAAGGAAAAAGAAAACGCGAGGCGTGGGGATCGAACCCACGAACTCAAGGCTGAAGAAAGAAGCAAAATTAATTAAGAAATTAGAGAGGCTGTGGGGGTTCGAACCCACCACCTCACAGCCTCATCAAAATTAAAATGTAAATAAGGAGGCTGTGGGGGTTCGAACCCACAACCTCCCTATTCCAGCGAGAATTACAGAAAAAATCAAAGAGGCTGTGGGGGTTTGAACCCACAACCTCTTGGTTTGGGAGAAAATGAGTAATGAAACCTTAATAAAAAAAAAAAAAGAGGTTGTGGGGGTTCGAACCCACAACCCTTCGGCCATCTTAAGGGAAAAATTAAATAGAAAATTAATCCTTCAATATTAATGTTGAGATTTAATTTAGAGTTATAATGTTATGAATATTAGAAATAAAATCAATGAAAAATATAAATGATATCCAAGTGACTCAAACTTGGGTTTCCTTGCCCATTCTTCCGTATTGATGCATAAGTCATACGTGAATAAAATATCCAAGAATAATGCCATCTACTTAGATCAAAATTAAGATCTTGGCATATATACAAGATACATAAGTCTTGTACTACATAATCTTAGGAAAGTAAGAATCACTTAACGAACTATGAATGAAGCCCCATAGCTTGTGTGTATAGACACATAAGTCTAACATACGTTCAAAAATAAGTGAACCTAAGATGTATGTAATGAAATGATGAACCCTAGGAGGGTTAAGTATGAGTGTGAGATACACTAAGTGACCAAGTGCATTGGTATATGATCAGATGGACTACGAAATGATGAAATGAACATTCACGTAATAAGAGGCGAGTAACTATGAAAAGAAAAGGTGCTAATGATGAAGAATGTGGTGACAACATGATGTGAGGCTAATGTAGATGATGAGAGCAATCTCAAATGAGCCTAAGTAAATGTTACCAATACGTACTTACCAATGAGAGTGAAAGATAATGAAGAGACCAGTCTCTATGAACATTCTAATGAAAGTATTGAGCTTCATACACTTAATACTAATGATGAGATGATAAATCATCTAATGAGCTATGATGTCCTCATACTAGAAGCCAGCTTCCATGACATATGAGATGAATGTAATGAAACTTTATACTGAGCACCGATAGGCTAGCTATGAACGGTGATGCCTTCTTTCGGGAAGGGCGGAGGTTCACATAACTCTCATGAGATGAGCCTGTCAGGCTTGCCGGGTATGAGTCTCCTTACATCTCCTAGTCTTCAAACCTATACTGCCAATATAGGGATCTAGCGGGGTTAAATTTCCATGTATGCTAGCATGTTTAATGGGTCACTTTGGCCAGTGATTCCACCTCTTTTCGGTGTGGGTGAGACATTGGATTTCATGATGCTCACATGATCTATGTCGATTAAAGTTAAAGTTCCCAATGAATGAATGAGGCCAGCCTCAAATGAAACACATAAAGAAATGAATGATACCGAAGGTGTTAGAATAGGATAATCAAGAGGTGAGCTAGATTCAGGTAATGACATTAGGTTATTCCTGATCATTGCACAGCAAACCCGATGAAAGTCTTTAACTACACCCTAGGTATAGCTGGTGTTCACACTGGCCTATGAGTGAAATGAAATAAAGTACGTATGAATGAATGAAGTAGACTTTGTGTTTGCTAATGAAGGCTCCCTAGTTGAGGTCCCATATGTTGAGCCCTCATTTTGGAAAGTCTTAATGTCAAGTCCATGATTCCAAGGTCTCATGGCATATGAATGAATGATATGAAAGAAGCTATGTGTTACATGTTATGTGCTATGATATGTGCTATATGAAAATGTTATGTGCTGTGTGCAATACGATATTTATAATGATGCATGTTACTCTCATGGCATGACCTTCCTAACCCAATTTGGAAAGTTCACTAACTTTCCTAATCTCAATTTGGCAAGTCCACTGACTTGATTTCCAAAAATCATGTAGTACAAGTGTGTACTAACCCTAGACATCTATACTATTTTAGGTGCAGGTACAGGTGGGCGATAGAGCTACAGGATCATTGTTGCAGCTATCCGAACGTCAGCATTCATCCGGAGTTGCTAGTGGAGCATGTTCCACTAGCGTTTCTTTCCTGTTTTTATTCAGACTTTGTATTGGTGCCATTTTGGCAATTATACACTTAATACTTATTGATCTATTTCTTTCAGTTGCTTATCTCTTAATGTTAGATGGTTGATGGTGAACAATTATGAAATGTTAAGAATGTTTAACAAGTATGTTAAGCAACAAAAAGTTTCAAATTTTCCGCTAAAATTAACCTAAATGAAGTATGAATGACGTAAGTAGGCTTGTCTGCGACCTCTGAGAGGTCAACGACGCCGGTCTCGTCTGGGGTCTAGATTCTAGTCATGACAAAGTTGGTATCAGAGTACTAGGTTAAATTCCAAGAATAATAAGTTCACATCAACCACATTGAGTAGTTTCTAAGTCATGGTAGTGAATTTCATCACTATCCTGAATTAGAGACTGCATGATGCGTAGGAAAATTTCCCTTCTTCTGATCTTATCGTGCTTTTCCGAATGTCTGATTTCTTGGTGTTATGAGCGTATCTAACATCAATTTTTTGTTATTTTTAGAGAATGAACCCTAGGAGGGCTATTGGTCAGAGGAGAGGAATGAACCCTAGGAGGGCTATTGGTCGGAGGAGAGAAGGAGCATCTGCTGGGGGCAAGCGAGTTCCACCCCAGGCTCTAGCTGAAGGAGTGGATGTGCCAGTTAACCCAACTGGGTTGACTGATGCTGAGGTGAGGGAATCTCTGGCCCAGATGGCACAGGCTATTACTATGCAGGCCCAGGCTATGACTGCCCAAGTCAACCGGCAGGATGTTCAGAGGGAGAACCCACCGGTTCGTAGCATGGCTGACATGCTGAGGGATTTCACGAGGATGAATACTCCTATTTTCACAGGGTCTAGGACTGCAGAGGATCCCCAGGAGTTTTTGGATGAGGTGCATAAGATCCTGATGGCTATGGGGGCCATTGATATTGAGAAGGCTGAGCTGGCTTCCTATCAGCTCAAGGATGTTGCACAGACTTGGTGCAAGATGTGTCAAGATAGCCGTGTCTTAGGTGAGTGCCAGTCACATGGGAGCTGTTCAAGACAGTATTTCTGGAGAGATTCTTCCCCAGGGAGATGAGGGAGCCCAAGGTTGAGGAATTCATCAACCTTAAACAAGGCTCTGTGACAGTCAGGGAGTATTCCCTGAAGTTTGTTAAGCTGTCAAGGTATGTTATTTTCCCTAGTATTTAATAGCAAGAATGAGGAGAATACTGAACTTTGTTGAATCATCCAGGTATGCTACTTCCCTGGTTTCAAACAGCAGGGATGAGATGAGCAGGTTCCTCACAGGAATCAATGGAGACCTGGAGGAGGAGTGTCGATCTGTGATGCTCCATGATAATATGGATCTTTCCAAGTTAATGGTGCATGTCCAACAGGTAGAGGACAACCGCAGAAAGAGAGGTGTTCGTGATGCTAGGAGGCCTAGGCCTCAAGATCAGGTAGGTCCCAATCATGGAGGCCACAGGAACAACTTTGGCGTCCGTGAGCAGCCAAGGTTCAAAAAGGGGCAACAGAGTTCTGGGAATTCTAATCCTTAGAGGAGTGCTACACCTAGAGGAGGCAGACCTGAGCCCAAGAGGGGCAATGGAGGTGAGATGCAGCGTCCTAAGAAGAATTGTGCTAAGTGTGGCCGAGCTCATAGTGGAGAGTGCAGACAGGGCACTAATGCCTGCTTCGGTTGTGGTAAGAGTGGACACATGGTCAGAGACTGTCCACAGAACAGAGGTCAGGATGGAGGTAATGCTCAGCCTAGGCCTAATCCACAGGGTGCAGAAGCAGCCGAGCCTCCTAAGAGGAACAGGTTCTATGCCCTGAAGGGCAGGGAGGAGCAGGAGAAGTCCGCTGATGTGGTCACATGTATGCTGCAAGTGTTCTCAACTTCTGTTTATGCTTTACTTGATCCAGGGTCTACACTTTCCTTTGTAACTCCTCTGCTTGCTCTTACTTTTAAGATATTGCCTGAAGTTCTGCATGATCCTATAGTGGTTAGTACACCTTTAGGAGAGAATGTAAGAACTAATAGAGTATACAAGGATTGCCCAATAGTTGTGAGTGGTAAAACTATGTGTGCAAACTTGGTTGAGTTACCCATGCATGATTTTGATGTTATTCTTGGCATGGATTGGTTTCACAGTTGTTATGCTTGCTTGGACTGTCGTAGTAGAGTGGTGAGATTTCGCTTTCCTAATGAAGAAGAGTTAGTCTGGGAGGGGTACAATTCGAGTCGTCCTAATCCCTTGATTTCTAACCTTAAGGCCAATAAAATGATGTCCAAGGGGTTATTGTGTCATCTTGTGAGTGTTAATGATTTAGATCATGACATTCCTTCCATAGACTCAGTGCCTGTAGTAAATGAGTTCTTAGATGTGTTTCCTGATGATTTGCCTGGAGTCCCTCCCCTTCGAGAGATTGACTTTGGTATCGATTTAGAACCCGATACTAAACCAATCTCAATTCCTCCTTACAGAATGGCTCCAGCTGAACTCAAAGAGTTGAAGCTGCAGTTAAAAAATCTTACTGACAAGGGTTTCATTCAGCCGAGAATATCCCCTTGGGGCGCTCCAGTGTTTTTTGTAAAGAAGAAAGATGGAACCCTTAGAATGTGTATCGATTATCGACAACTCAACAAAGTCACTATAAAGAATAAGTATCCACTCCCCAGAATAGATGATTTGTTTGATCAGCTCCAAGGGTCTAGTTTCTTCTCTAAGATTGATCTTCGTTCAGGGTATCATCAGCTTAGGGTTAGGGATGGAGATATCCCAAAGACAGCCTTTCGTACCCGCTATGGTTACTATGAGTTTCTAGTCATGTCATTTGGTCTCACGAATGCACCTGCTGCATTTATGGATCTCATGAACAGGGTCTTCCGTGAATACCTTGACTCTTTCGTCATAGTATTCATTGATGACATTCTCATCTACTCTAAGACCAAGGAAGAGCATGAACAACATTTGAGACTAACCTTGCAGGTACTTAGAAAGCATCAGTTGTATGCCAAATTTAGCAAATGTGAATTCTGGCTGAGGTCAGTGACCTTCCTGGGTCATGTTGTGTCCGATCAGGGCGTGAAGGTGGATCCCAAGAAGACTGAGGCTGTGAAGAACTGGCCAAAGCCTCTTACTCCCACTGACATTAGTAGCTTTTTGGGATTGGCTGGTTACTACCGCAGGTTTGTGGAGGGCTTTTCTTCCATTGCTGCCCCATTGACAGCTTTGACTAAGAAGAAAGCCAAGTTTGAATGGACGGAGACTTGTGAGAAGAGTTTCCAGGAGCTCAAGGACAGACTCACTTCAGCCCCGGTGCTCACTTTGCCTAAGTGTGGTGAGAATTACACTGTTTATTGTGAGGCATCTAGGGTTGGTTTGGGTTGTGTTCTTATGCAGGTTGGTAAGGTGATAGCCTATGCGTCCAGACAACTCAAGGTTCATGAGAAGAATTATCCCACTCATGACCTGGAGTTGGCAGCTGTGGTGTTTGCACTGAAGCTGTGGAGGCATTATCTGTATGGAGTACGTGTGGATGTGTTCACAGACCATAAGAGTCTCCAGTACGTATTCACACAGAGGGAGTTGAATCTACGTCAGCGGAGATGGTTGGAGCTGTTGAAGGATTATGACATGAATGTGCACTACCATCCAGGTAAGGCTAATGTTGTAGCTGATGCTTTGAGCAGGATGAGCATGGGAAGTACAACCCACGTTGAGGATGAGAAGAAGGAGCTAGTGAAAGATGTACACAGACTGGCCAGACTGGGTGTGCGTTTGGTTGACTCCACTAGTGGGGATGTTTCAGTTCATCCTAGTTCTGAATCATCCTTGGTAGTTGAAGTCAAGCAAGCTCAGCATCTAGATCCTATGTTGATGGAGCTGAAGGACTCAGTGCTGATGAAGATGAATGAGTCTTTCGCTTTGGGAGGTGATGGCATACTTAGGTATCAGGACAGGCTGTGTGTGCCAGATGTGGATGATTTGCGGACCAGGATTGTTGCAGAGGCCCATGGTTCCAGATATTCCATACATCCAGGTTCCACAAAGATGTATCATGATCTTAAGTAGATTTATTGGTGGGATGGCATGAAGAAGGACATTGCAGAATATGTGGCCAAGTGTCCTAATTGTCAGCAGGTTAAGGTAGAGCATCTTAAGCCTGGTGGTCTGACTCAGATTATTGAGGTTCCGACTTGGAAGTGGGAGTCCATTAATATGGACTTCGTGGTTGGTCTTCCGAGGACTAGGAGGCAGCATGACTCTATATGGGTTATTCTGGACAGGTTGACTAAGTCTGCCTACTTTATCCCTGTGAAGTCTACTTACAGAGCCGAGGATTATGCGAGACTCTACATTGATGAGATTGTGAGATGGCATGGGATTCCCTTGTCTATTATTTCAGATAGAGGAGCTCAGTTTACTTCACATTTCTGGAGATCTTTCCAGAAGAGCTTGGGCACGCAGGTAAAGCTTAGCACTGCCTTTCATCCTCAGACAGATGGGCAGGCAGAGCGCACCATTCAGACATTGAAGGACATGTTGAGAGCGTGTGTGATTGACTTGAGAGGTAACTGGGATGACCATCTGCCTTTGATAGAGTTCTCGTATAATAATAGCTATCACTCCAGCATTGGGATGGCACCATTTGAGGCACTGTATGGTAGGAGGTGTAGATCTCCAGTTGGGTGGTTCGAGGTTTGAGAGTCATCCATTTTGGGTCCGGAGATCATTTATGAGGCCTTAGAGAAGGTCAGAGTGATTAGGGATAGGTTGACTACTGCTTACAGTCGGCAGAAGTCATATGCTGATAACAGAAAACGGCCCTTAGAGTTTGATGTTGGTGACCAGGTTTACTTGAAAATATCACCTATGAAAGGGGTGATGAGATTTGGTAGAAAAGGGAAGATGAGTCCGAGGTATGTGGGGCCATATGAGATCCTACAGCGTGTGGGTGAGGATGCCTATGAGTTAGCATTGCCTGCGGAGCTAGCTTCTGTTCATCCAGTCTTTCATGTCTCTATGTTGAAGAAGTGCCTAGGTGATCTAACATCAATCTTATCCGTTGAAGGTTTGGGGGTTGGTGAAGACTTGTCTTATGAGGAGGTACATGTTGAGATCTTAGACAGACAGGTCAAGCGGCTGAGGAACAAGGAGATTGCCACAGTGAAGGTATTGTGGAGAAATCATCTTGTTGAGGGTGCTACGTGGGAGGCTGAGGCCGACATGAGAGCCCGCTACCCTCACCTTTTCAGCTCTTGAGGTTAGACTTCCTACTCTTAAACCTATGTTTCCTTATCTCTCCGTATTTTATT
This sequence comes from Solanum sitiens, assembly GCA_016801875.1. Classification (NCBI taxonomy): domain Eukaryota; kingdom Viridiplantae; phylum Streptophyta; class Magnoliopsida; order Solanales; family Solanaceae; genus Solanum; species Solanum sitiens. The sequence goes on along the minus strand of JABWTJ010000891.1, from coordinate 6,325 downwards.
GCTATTGATTGACTGTGTATAGTGATTTTATTATGATCTGACTGACATTACGATGTGAAGTGGTAGTGTCATTCGGGAACGAATGTTCCTAAGGGGGGATAATGTAACAACCCTAAAAATGAATAGGATCAAGACTTAGGGTGTCAAGAATGCTTGCGATTAGAACAAGGTTCACACGGATTGATACGTGTAGAACCAGACCTCAGAACCCTTACTACGACCAAGCCAACTAATCTTGGGGAGTTAGTTGAGCTTGGAAAGGTTGGAATCAACCAAGTAAGGTTCTCGAAAACGAATATTTAATCGAAGGAGTCTTTACCGGATTTAAAAAGAAGAAATCTTAAGTTTTGAGGGACTAGGGGTAAAATGGTCTTTTACCAGGCTAAGGGTAATATCGTAATTACTCTAAATATATATAGTTAATTAATTATTTATTAATATGGAGGGGCAATTCGGGGAGAGAGAGCAGAAATTGAGCTCTTGAAGTGGAGTCTTGCTCCACCCGGGTTCGAACCTAGGTGGAAGCAATGATTTAAATTGTTTTTATTTAAATTGATAAATTTAATGTAATTAATTTATATTTATTAATTATTAGCTGATTTAAAATAAAATAAAAATCAGATTTTTGTATTAATTTAATTAAATCCTAATTTGACTAAGTCTTGAATTTAGTCTCCTAATCCTAATAACTCACTCTCCCTCACGTTTCTCAACTCTCTCACGTTCTCAATCTCTCTCTCTCACGTTATTCTGCCAAACACAACAAAAACCAGAACAAAATTCATCAAGAGTTCTTCACACTTGAAGAACTCACAAGAATTTTTAAGTAAGAGACAAAATAATCAAAACGTCAAGGCTAAGAGAGGTTCGTCGAGTAGGGTGTACGTTGAAGTGAATTGGGCGTGGTTTGGAGGAGTTTCCGGTCAGCAGCTTCACACTTGAATAACGTCCAAAGGTATGGGTTTCTCTCCTGGAATTTTTTCTCCAAGAGTACTTTCCTTCGAACGTTTCTCAAGCTCTTGAAACTAAGGTTGTTCTCCTTCGTATGTCCTTGTCCTTAGCTCCCAAACGATTTCATAGGATGGGTATGTTGTGCAGCTAGATTTAGGAATGATTGACGTATTTATATTAAATGTGAACATGTTTTATGTGAGGGAAATTACGAAAACGATATTCGAAGTGTGACCAAAAAAAAATTTGTGTTGTGTGTGCATCGTGGGCAGTGGCTTTAGCCACTGTTTTGGGTCAAGTATTCATGTGTTTATTTGGTGTATTTTATGTGTGTAATGTGTGTGCAATGTGGTGTGTATTATAATGAAAAATGTTGGGTTGAATAACACTCTTTTAGCTAAGTAAACTCATTAAAGATGTGACTAAAAATGAGTGAAGAATAATAAGAAAACTTCCAGATTTCACTCTCCCATAATGTTAATTTTTGGGTTTTTAAAAAGGGAAATAAATAAGTGAGGTCAAAAGGAATTTAACCCAAGACCTCACATGTTAAGGAGGCTGAAAAATAAGAGAAAAACGTGAAGGAGCTAAGGGGAATCGAACCCCTTAGGTACTGGTTTCGCGACAAGAAAAAAGAAAAGAGGAGAAAGGGGAAAATGGGGCTGGGGGGATTCGATCCTTGGCTGCTGGTCTTCGCGAAAAAGGGGAAAAAGAAGATGGAGCTAAGGGGATTTGAACCTGGCCACTGTGGATTCGAAAAAAGAAAAGAAAAAAATAAAGGGGGGTTGGGGGAATCGAACTCGCGACCCAACTGCTGCATTCGCGGAAAAAGAAAAGAAAAATAAAGGGGGATGGGGGAATCGAACTCGCGATCTGTGGGGAGAAGAAGGAGGAAATTAATTAAACAAATAAATGGGAGGCGTGGGATTCGAACCCATGACCTCCAGGTACACACGAAAGAGGAGAAAATAAGGAAAAAGAAAACGCGAGGCGTGGGAAGCGAACCCACGACCTCAAGGCTGAAGGAAGAAGCAAAATTAATTAAGAAATTAGAGAGGCTGTGGGGGTTCGAACCCACCACCTCACAACCTCAGCGAAATTATAATGTAAATAAGGAGGCTGTGGGGGTTCGAACCCACAACCTCCCTATTCCAGCGAGAATTAAAGGAAAAATCAAAGAGGCTGTGGGGGTTTGAACCCACAACCTCTTGGTTTGGGCGAAAATGAGTAATGAAACCTTAATAAAAAAAGAAGAAGAGGTTTTGGGGGTTCGAACCCACAACCCTTCGGCCATCTTAAGGGAAAAATTAAATAGAAAATTAATCCTTCAATATTAATGTTGAGATTTAATTTAGAGTTCTAATGTTATGAATATTAGAAATAAAATCAATGAAAAATATAAATGATATCCGAGTGACTCAAACTTGGGTTTCCTTGCCCACTCTTCCGTATTGATACATAAGTCATACGTGAATAAAATATCCAAGAATAATGCCATCTACTTAGATCAAAATTAAGATCTTGGCATATATACAAGATACATAAGTCTTGTACTACATAATCTTAGAGTAAGAATCACTTAACGAACTATGAATGAAGCCCCATAGCTTGTGTGTATAGACACATAAGTCTAACATACGTTCAAAAATAAGTGAACCTAAGATGTATGTAATGAAATGATGAACCCTAGGAGGGTTAAGTATGAGTGTGAGATACACTAAGTGACCAAGTGCATTGGTATATGATGAGATGTACTACGAAATGATGAAAAGAACATTCACGTAATAAGAGGTGAGTAACTATGAAAAGAAAAGGTGCTATTCATGAAGAATGTGGTGACAACATGATGTGAGGCTAATGTAGATGATGAGAGCAATCTCAAATGAGCCTAAGTAAATGTTACCAATACGTACTCACCAATGAGAGTGAAAAATAATGAAGAGACCAGTCTCTATGAACACTCTAATGAAAGTATTGAGCTTCATACACTTAATACTAATGATGAGATGAGAAATCATCTAATGAGCTATGATGTTCTCATACTAGAAGCCAGCTTCCATGACGTATGAGATGAATGTAATGGAACTTTATACTGAGCACCGATAGGCTAGCTATGAGAGGTGATGCCTTCTTTCGGGAAGGGCGGAGGTTCACATAACTCTCATGAGATGAGACTGTCCGGCTTGCCGGGTATGGGTCTCCTTACATCTGCTAGTCTTCGAACCTATACTGCCAATATAGGGATCTGGCGGGGTTAAATTCCCATGTACGCTAGCATGTTTATTGGGTTACTTTGGCCAGTGATTCCACCTCTTTTCGGTGTGGGGGAGACACTGGATTTCATGATGCTCACATGATCTATGTCGGTTAAAGTTAAAGTTCTCAATGAATGAATGAGGCCAGCCTCAAATGAAACACATAAAGAAATGAATGATACCGAAGGTGTTAGAATAGGATAATCAAGAGGTGAGCTAGATTCAGGTAATGACATTAGGTTATTTCTGATCATTGCACAGCAAACCCGATGAAAGTCTTTAACTACACCCTAGGTATAGCTGGTGTTCACACTGGCCTATGAGTGAAATAAAATGAAGTACGTATGAATGAATGAAGTAGACTCTGTGTTTGCTAATGAAGGCTCCCTAGTTGAGGTCCCATATGTTGAGCCCTCATTTTGGAAAGTCTTAATGTCAAGTCCATGATTCCAAGGTCTCATGGCATATGAATGAATGATATGAAAGAAGCTATGTGTTATATGTTATGTGCTATGATATGTGCTATATGAAAATGTTATGTGCTGTGTGCAATACGATATTTATAATGATGCATGTTACTCTCATGGCATGACCTTCCTAACCCAATTTGGAAAGTTCACTAACTTTCCTAATCTCAATTTGGCAAGTCCACTGACTTGATTTCCAAAAATCATGTTGTTAGGAAAGAGCTATTCTTTCTCATACATGTTCGTGGTGTGTGCTTGCATATACCCATACTTAGTACAAGTGTGTACTGACCCTATACATCTATACTATTTTAGGTGCAGGTACAGGTGGGCGATAGAGCTACAAGATCATTGTTGCAGCTATCCGAACGTCAGCATTCATCCGGAGTTTGGTAGGTCCTCATGCTTTCGAGGATGCTACTGTTTTACATTCTAGCTTAGTTGTAGAGTTGAGCTAGTGGAGCATGTTCCACTAGCGTTTCTTTCCTGTTTTTATTCAGACTTTGTATTGGTGCCATTCTGGCAATTATACACTTAATACTTATTGATCTATTTCTTTCAGTTGCTTATCTCTTAATGTTAGATGGTTGATGGTGAACAATTATAAAATGTTAAGAATGTTTAACAAGTATGTTAAGGAACAAAAAGTTTCAAATTTTCCGCTAAAATTAACCTAAATGAAGTATGAATGACGTAAGTAGGCTTGTCTGCGACCTCTGAGAGGTCAACGACGCCGATCTCGTCTGGGGTCTAGATTCCAGTCGTGACATTTTTATTTCTTACTTTCTCTCGATCGCTTTAGTATCTTTAATCTGAAAGATAAGAGGAAAGTCCTCTCTCGAATTTGAAGATGTAACACAAAAAATGACTCTCTTCAGCAGGTTAGGCAGCTCAATTTTTTTTTAAAAATAAAAAATAGAAATTAACTATGTATTTCATCGCTTAATAATTCATGATCAATAATAATTTTCATAATCTATCACTGATCTATTATTAATAGAATTAACGAACGATTCTTTTGATCACCCTACAGCACAAACATCATTATTCAATAGCATCTGATTTATTTAGTCATGCATGTATATAAACCGTAGTTTTGCTAGATTTACAACGAGAAGCATATGTATGGCCTCTGAAAAAATGAATAGCTACTTATCCATATTAATTCTGAATTGATTGTTTGATGCTTGAGGAAGATCTACGAAAAAACTGTTCTCCGATCATTCTCCATCCAATCTTCATTTATACCTTTTAAGAAAATACATTACCATTTGTTGTCACCGACATCTTTATTAATTATTATTATAATTAAAAAAAATAACTTGCCATAACTAAATTGAGGGATAAGACTATGAGACATACCACAACATTAATTGTCCAAATTAGTTTTCTTAGCTGCTAAACATAACTTCAAAATATATTTCATAGAACAACTATTAATAGTATGTATATATACTTGATAGGAGTAACAAAAAGTATAGAATAAGCCAAAAATTATTTAATGTTGGTGTGCAAATACCAATTGCAAATAATATGTTTGTATATTATTGTTACCCTACAAACTAAATTAATTAATGACAATTAATTTAATTGTTATCAAATATGTATTTTTAGCGACAATTAGCGTATTCTTTTTAAATGTCCCTAACTTTATAGAGATAATAGATCTAATGACAATTAACTAATGCCGATGAAAAATTTAATATTCTTTATTTATGTGTATATTTACAGCCGTTAAAAGTTACTTTTATTATAGTGCATATGAACATTCCTAATTTCTTTATAAGGTTATTACAGATGTCGATGCATTGAATGTTTTTAATTTAATTATCTGATAGTCAAAATTTATTAGGTTGACTTATTTGATTTCTATATGTGTATTTTTTCCCTCTCATTGTTTTAAGATAATAGATTCAATTTTAAAACCCTTAAAAGTTGATGCGACAATTTAAATTTATAAATCCGTCTATGATTAGAGCTAAATAAATATTGCTGAAAGTACCATAAGTTAAGTTGCTCACTTTTTTTTTTTTTTTTTTTTTTTTTTTTTTTTTTTTTTTTTTAAAATAAAGTTGCTCAATTACCTTTGGTAATTCTTCGTACCAAACTTGATATGATTATTTTAAAAATAAATTCATTCATAACTTTTCATAATCAATTAAATTAAATTCATGGCTTAAAAAATCACATTTTTAATAAATGTACTTTATATCAGAGTGATTCATAGTATAACCAGCGCTTTAACATGAAAAGACTTTGCACAGATTTATACTCTGGGGCTGTATGCCCTGCTCCCTGTATTCAAAAGACATTAATAGAATGACAATTATAAGTTACTTAAACAAGCGAACGAGAATAGACATATATTTACATGCATAGAATGTAAATATACTAAACTAAATTAGTTCGTAGTAAAATATGAAGGTAAGATAATTGATGGGATTACCTAGGACCATTTGGCTATAATAATAATTTACTTTTTGGAATAAATTTGTTTTATTTGAATCAGTATATGACCATAAAAATTAAAATTAAACTTGAAATTCTGTAAACAACTTATTATTTGTTTTCCAACTCATGTTTCACCTCGAAAGTTGTATTTAAATACATTCAAGTATGAATATTATTCCAAATATATATTTTTTGCAAATA
>JABWTJ010000890.1:385966-399256 GCA_016801875.1 Solanum sitiens | reverse complement strand
GAACCGACACGTAGAATTAGGGGATCGGAGTGTCACGTACTGACACATAGTAGTAGGGGATCGGAGTGTCACGTACCGACACAAGAGGAAGAAAGATAATGAATCTTGAGAGATGTTAATATACTCAATGTAATGAACCTAATTCCCAAATGAGTGTGGTATTGAGGCTTGAGTCCTCATGGATGAACTTGGTAGTACTTATTGATGATTATAGTACTTGTTGCTACATGTTGAGTATTGTAGTTGATTTATGATATGAACTGATATATACTGTTTTCTATTTTGAGTTGGCCGATGATACCTACTCAGTACTTGTGTTTTGTACTGACCCCCTACTTGTTGTTTCTTTCTTTGTTATTTGGGGAATGCAGCAAACGTACCGTCGTCTTCAACTCAGCAGCGATTCTAGCCAGTCTTCATTACACCGGATTTCAGGGTGAGCTAATGCTTCTAGCTTGGACTGGATCTTCTCTTCAAGTCTTGATGCCTTGAACTTCTGGCATGGACTAGCCTTTTATTTATTTTAGCTTCTTAGATACTTTTAGATTAGTAACTTGAGGATAGATGTTCTTGTGATGATGACTTCCAGATTTTGGGGATAATGGGTTATAAATTTTAAAAGTAATTTAATTGTTTTCGTTAATGAGTTTTAAGTCTTCCGCTTTGTATTTTGTTCAATATGTTGGGGTTTTAGATTGGTTGGTTCGCTCACATAGTAGGATAAGTGTGGGTGCCACTCGCGGCTCGATTTTGGGTCGTGACAGATACTTTTAAATTTATTAAAGGTTCAGTTGTATATATTTCTTTTCTTTTTTGAATTATTATTCCTAAATTGTTTCTATACAACTTATACATCCTTCTAAAAAACATTTGTTACATTTAGCTCTTTTATATTTACTTGGATACCATTTACACCAATTACATGGGTTACTATCTAGTCCTGTGTCTTTTTCAAAATTATGTTCACATTCTATTATATTCATAAAATTAATTTGTAAATCATCTATATTTAGATTTTCTATTCCTATTTCATTAATTAATTCTTCTCCTTCTGAATTAGAAGAGTCTTCTTCTTTATTATTTTCTTCTATATCAATACTTACTATAGAGTAAATACTTTCATTATCTGACATATATTCATCTACATTTAATAATGCTTCGTTAAATTCTTCTACTAGTTGAGCATTTCTAGTTTTTGCATTATATCTTTTAGGACAAGTATTTGCTAAATGTTCTATACTTCCACATGTAAAACATTCTAACTTATTCTTATAATTTCTATCTGTTCTATATTTTCTAACATGTCTATCCCTATTTAAATATGGTTTTCTGGCTGAGGATTTCCTAAGAAAATATCCTTTTTTATTATATTTCCTATTATATTGTGGATTATATTTTTTATATCTTTTCTTTTTGTATTGAGTTTTATCATAATTTTGAGTTGTATATATTATGTCTTTGCAGAAATTCATTTCATTCTGTTTTAATTGTTTTTGTATTTGTAAATTAGTACATTTTTCTTGTAATATCTCCATTATATGTTGTATTCTATGTCCTATAGACCATTTTGCTTGAGGGTTTTGGGCTACTCCATCTCTTTTGGTCCATCTATCTTCTATTTCTCTTCCTAAAGCTCCAGGTAATTTATTAAATAATTTCTTACCTAAATCTTGATCAAATGCATTTCCACTAATTGTACAATAATAGAAATAATCATTTAAAAATTTCTTTATATAATACCAATTACTTATACTTAATTGTTCTAATTTTATTACTGCATTTCTTTGTAAAGCTACTAATCCACTATTTGGATCTTCTCCTGTTATTAATGTATGTATTTTATTTGTAAAATTATATGGGTTTGGTCCTAATGATACTAAATACTGAAATTCTGATGGGAATTCTACTTTATAAGCTTCCCATAAAGCTTTAGTTGATTCTCCTAAGAATGTCTCTAAGTATTTATACATTGTTTCTGCATCAGTTTCTATATAATTTTTTATAAAGTCTGCTACTACTATTCCTTTCCATAAGTCTATTACTGAATTCCATCTTTGTGGATCATGTGCAGCTATATTTAGAATTTTTCCTTTACTTCCTCCTTCTTGGAGTATTATTGGTTCTTCTATAGGCATTCTTTTTCCCATAGGTTTAACTTCTGTTATTGGAACATCTCCTTGTCTATATACTCTTCTACGTGGTATATTTCCTGTACTATTATCTGCAGTATAACCTTGTTCATTTGTTCTTTGAAATGGACTACTAGAACTTGCTGTTTCCATTAATTCTTTTTGACTAAATATAGATTCTAATTCTGATATCTCACTATCATTTTCTTGTATTTCAGTCATTATATTATCTATTTTTTCGGATTTTTCTTGTAAACTTTTTTCTAATCTATAACCCTTATTATCTGTTCTTTTTTCACATATTTTAAAATGAGATATTACTTATTCTAGATTCAAATCTTTTAATTTACATCCTTTGCATGTAAATAATCTACTTTTATTATTCTTACATATTTCTTTTGCTTTTCCTATAGCTAAAATCTACTTCATAATCTTCATCTAATATTATTTCTATATTCATACCTTCTAAAGGCATTTCTTCTACAACACTTTCTTCTTCAAAATCTTTTTGAGCTTCATAATTATAGTCTGTAAATCTAATTGAAGGTTCTCCTTTAGAATTTGTATATATTAAATGATTGTCTGGATTTAAGGCTTCTTTTTCTTTAAAGTCACCTAATTTCCATTCTAAACCTGCATATTCTTCAGGATTTATTTTTATAGGTTTTATTAATTTTATTCCTTTATTTCCCATTACTTCTACTACATCTTTTATTTGTAATTTAAATCTAGTATTACTACTATCTGTCATTTTTCCTAAAAATCCTACACATATTAATAAATTTTTTCCACTATGCATTTCTTCATATCCTTTAGTTTGTATTCCTATTCTAATGTGATTTCCAAATTCATTTAAATTCATCATAAAATCTGGACTTATATAAAATATTCCTCCATTATTAGTCATATCTACTTCTGTTAATCCTATTATTGCCTTTTTTATGTCTGACCATCTTTTATCATATATTGTAATTAATGTCTTTGTTCCTAAATTTTTTCTAGTTAATCCTTTAATTCCTATAACTATTAATCCCATATGCATTAAATCTTTTTTAACATATTTTATTTCTTTTACAGATTCTTCATTTATAAGGGGCAAGGATACAGAAGTTTTTCCTAATACTGATAATTGTTCTTCTCTATAATGTCTATATAGTTGTGATTTTGAATTTGTATTATATAAAACTTTTGGATTTAGTAAATTTAATTGATTTTGCTGGAATATTTGTATATCTTTATCTGTATCTATTATTTCATCTAATTGTTGATTATTATCTTCTTTTGTTTTTCTATTTAATATTCTTGATATAAAATTATTACTTATTTTATTCTGGGTATAACTTGGTCCTGGTCTTTCTGGTCTTTTATCTCTTGATCTAATTGGAAAAATGTCCATTTTTTCTGTTTTTTAATTATTTTTTCTGTTTGAGGAGTAATTTCTATTTTATTTAGCTTTTCTATTAATTCTTCTACTCCACTTGTAATATTTTTACCTTCTGATTTCTCTTTTTTTATCTATCTTATTATGTAATTGTAGTAAAAGTGCAATTATTATATTATTTTGTTTTATGATAATCTGATCTGATTTTGAAGGTATATTAAATTCTTTATAATCTAATGGGAGAGGTATTCTTTTTTCTATTAATGTTATTTGTAAATCTAAATATTCTATACTTTTTAATGAAGCTATTTTTACTATTATTATCCTAAAGTAGTTGGTTTATAATATTCACTAAAATTTTTTATTCTTTTAGTATACTTATCAATATCAATCCTAAGTCCTTGTAATTCCCATTTTAAAGCATTTATATATTCTTCGTTGTTTATATCATATTCAAAATAAAAAGCTTTTGGTTTAAAAAATTCATTTTCGTATATATAGATATATGCTTCTATTGCCTTTTCTGCTCTTTGTAATCGTTGTTTTTCCTTTATATCTCTATATAATATCTTATAATCAAATCTTATACTTTTAACAAAAGGAAGATTTCTCATATATATTTTTTAATTACAATTTTTCTAGATATAAGATGTTTTACTAATTTCTTTTCTAATATTTTAGCTAAGAAAAATATATAATCTAATTTATTACTTATTTCTGTTTTAGAGGTTATTGAGCTAGTTATTTTTAGGTCTTTTAATAATTTTTCTGATTCTAAATATAAATTTAATAATTCTCTTTTTACCTTTTTATATTCTTTAGTATTTTTATAGGGTCTTCTCATATATTATCCTACAGAATTATAATAATAAGGACTAGGTCTTCTCATATATTATCCTACAGAATTATAATAATAAGGACTATTTTTAATAATTTTAATTATATTAATTACTTCTGTTTCTTCAAAATTTATTATATCTAATTCGTTACTTATTTGATTTTGATTATGTCTAATAATTTCTCTAAGATTATCTAAGGGATCTTTATATGTATGGGTTAAAGATAGTCTTAAATCTAAAGTAAGAAGATGTCTTTCTAATGATTTTTTATATAATCTTACTGTCTTTAAATGTTGTCTATTATAAAATAAGGTTTTATGACAAGAAAAAGTCTTTTTAGAATAATAATCTTTTTTCATATAATATTATTGGTCTATTCAAGATCACTGGCTCTGATACCAAAGGAGAGGAGGGGGGTATTTCGATAAATATTTCAATAAAATTTTCGTTTAAACTTATAAATCGTAAAATCCTACTCAGTACTCCTTCACTCTTTTGCAGTAATATGTAAATATCAATTTAATTTCTAGATTTACTTCCCTTATATTATTTTTTTTATTTTCTTTTTTTTAAAGCTTTATGGGAAGCTTATAAAGTAGAATTCCCATCAGAATTTCAGTATTTAGTATCATTAGGACCAAACCCATATAATTTTACAAATAAAATACATACATTAATAACAGGAGAAGATCCAAATAGTGGATTAGTAGCTTTACAAAGAAATGCAGTAATAAAATTAGAACAATTAAGTATAAGTAATTGGTATTATATAAAGAAATTTTTAAATGATTATTTCTATTATTGTACAATTAGTGGAAATGCATTTGATCAAGATTTAGGTAAGAAATTATTTAATAAATTACATGGAGCTTTAGGAAGAGAAATAGAAGATAGATGGACCAAAAGAGATGGAGTAGCCCAAAACCCTCAAGCAAAATGGTCTATAGGACATAGAATACAACATATAATGGAGATATTACAAGAAAAATGTACTAATTTACAAATACAAAAACAATTAAAACAGAATGAAATGAATTTCTGCAAAGACATAATATATACAACTCAAAATTATGATAAAACTCAATACAAAAACAAAAGATATAAAAAATATAATCCACAATATAATAGGAAATATAATAAAAAAGGATATTTTCTTAGGAAATCCTCAGCCAGAAAACCATATTTAAATAGGGATAGACATGTTAGAAAATATAGAACAGATAGAAATTATAAGAATAAATTAGAATGTTTTACATGTGGAAGTATAGAACATTTAGCAAATACTTGTCCTAAAAGATATAATGCAAAAACTAGAAATGCTCAACTAGTAGAAGAATTTAACGAAGCATTATTAAATGTAGATGAATATATGTCAGATAATGAAAGTATTTACTCTATAGTAAGTATTGATATAGAAGAAAATAATAAAGAAGAAGACTCTTCTAATTCAGAAGGAGAAGAATTAATTAATGAAATAGGAATAGAAAATCTAAATATAGATGATTTACAAATTAATTTTATGAATATAATAGAATGTGAACATAATTTTGAAAAAGACACAGGACTAGATAGTAACCCATGTAATTGGTGTAAATGGTATCCAAGTAAATATAAAAGAGCTAAATGTAACAAATGTTTTTTAGAAGGATGTATAAGTTGCATAGAAACACATTTAGGAATAATAATTCAAAAAAGAAAAGAAATAAATACAACTGAACCTTTAATAAATTTAAAAGTATCAGTATTAGAGGCAAAAGTTAAAGAATTAGAAGAAAGAATATTAAGATTAGAAAAAGGAAAAAATATTGAACAAGAACTACCATTAGATAATCAGGAATTAATGAATGAAGAATCTAATACTCTAATATGTAATCAAGACAAAAATATAAATACAGTTAAAGTATTAGCAAGACTTCAAATAGGAAAATATGAACTAGAGACTTTAGCACTAATAGATTCAGGATGTACGAAAAGTATTTTAAATAAGAAAATAGTACCACCAGAATTAATAAAGACTTTAGAAAAACCACTTGCAGCCATGCAAATGGATGGAACACATAATATATATAAATATTACATAGATAAAGTACAAGTTAGTTTTTTAAATACTTGTTCAGAATTCTATAAACCTACTTATAAGATGGATAAAATATGGGTAAGAGATTTAGATATAAGAGTAGATTTTGTTTTAGGATTAGACTTCATACTATATAATAAAGGAGGAACCATAATAACAAGTGATGGAATACTTTTCATGAAAAATATTACTTACACTTCTGTATTAACTAACAAAATTAATACTCAAATAAGACATAAAGAAAAATGTTGTGATAATTGTGAAAATAATATACAATGTAAAAAAATAGGATGTAATATATTATATGAAGAAATACTAGAATCAGATGAAGAAGATATAATTAATAAAAACTATGTTTTAATAGAAACTGAAACAGAATTATATAATTTCAAGACAGGAATTAAAACAATAGGACAAATAAAAAATCAACAAGATTTAGATAATATAGTAAAAATTTTAGATCAAATAGAAATAATAGGAGAAAAACCCTTAAAACATTGGGAAAATAATAAAATAGTATGTAAGTTAGATATAATAAATCCAGAATATATAATAAAAACAGCTTCAATAGAAGCTACAAACCAAGATTTAGAAGATTTTAGAATACAAATTAAAGAACTATTAGAATTAGGAGTAATAAGACGATCTACTTCTAAACATAGATCAGCAGCATTTATGGTAAGAAATCATAGTGAAATAGTTAGAGGAAAAGCTAGAATGGTTATAAATTACAAAAGATTAAATGATAATACTAGAACAGATGGATATAAACTACCAGATAAAACAGAGTTAATAAATAGAATTCAAGGTAAACAATTTTTAGTAAATTCGATTGTAAGTCAGGATATTGGCAAATAAAAATGCATCCAGCTAGTATAGAATGGACAGCATTTACTTGTCCTGAAGGACATTTTGAATGGTTAGTTATGCCATTTGGATTAAAAACAGCTCCTCCAATATTCCAAAGAAAAATGGATCAGATATTTGGAGAATATAAAAGATTTGTTTTGGTATATGTAGATGATATTTTAGTATTCAGTAAAGATATAAAAGAACATTTAGGACATTTACAAACAGTTTTTAGATTATTTGTTAATAATGGAATAATAATTAGTAAAAAGAAAATAGAATTATGTAAAAATTATATAAATTTTTTAGGAATTACTTTAGGAGAAGAAAAAGTTAAGCTACAACCCCATATAGCTAAAAAGGCTTTAGATATGCCAGATAAATTAAATACTTTAAAAGAGTTACAAAAATTCTTAGGAATAATTAATTATGCAAGACCATTTATTAAAGATTTAGGTAAAATAGCAGGACCATTATATTCTAAAACAGGCTCTAAAGGACAAAGAAATTTCAATATAGAAGATATAAAATTAGTACAACAAATAAAAGAAAAAATAAAAAATATACCTGATCTTAATATGCCATTAGAATCAGATTATTTAATAATAGAGACAGATGGAAGTTTTGAAGGATGGGGTGCAGTATTAAAATCAAAACCACATAAATATAGCTAGTATAGATGTCGAAATTTTAGCTATAATATATGGATTAAATAGCTTTAGAATTTATATTTTAAATAAACTAGAAATATTAATAAGAACAGATTGTGAAGCTATAGTAAAATTTTACCAGAAAATAAATGATAAAACTAGTAGTAGAAGACGATGGCTAAATTTTTTAGATACTATATCAATTTATAATTCTATAATTTTTGAGCATATTAAAGGAAATGATAATAGTATTGCAGACCAATTGAGTAGATTATTGATTAAAGTTTAAATTTTAAATTTTTCAGAATGAGACCATCTTTACAAGACAAGGGCAAAGGAGTTCAACCTCCAACCCCAGATTTTTCAGACTTATATAAACAGACAGTATTATCTAATTTAAATTTTAGACCACTAAATAAAATAGATGATAATAGACTAGAAAGACTACAATTTGGACAACATAATTTAATAGCATACGAATCATCTAATTTAACTTTTAGAAGTCTACCTATATACCAGATAGATAAACAACAGAAATGCTTAATAGATAATATATGGATAGCTCATAATAAGAAAGACACTAAATATATAATTGCAGTTTTAAATGCTTTAGGATTCTACTTTAATAGTAAAAACAAAGAAAATAAATTTAAATATTATGTTGTTATTCATGGTAGAATAAATGGAATTTTCAGACTTGGATAGAAGTTTTAGATTCTATAAAAGGATTTTCTAAACCTCTTTTTAAAGGTTTTAATGATTTTACTGAAGCACTAGACTATGCTAGGGGAGTATTAGGTCCAAACTACTATATATCTCCCTCTCTTAAACAAAATCCAGACAAAATCCCTCAATATCATATTCAGAAAGACACAGATAAAATTATATTCTGCGATCATTGTTCTTCAATGACCGAAGCCTTCAAAAGACTAAATTATAAGAATGAAGTATTAGCACAAGAAAATCTCCAGCTGAAAGACAAGATTACAAAGATGGAGAATGATTTGAAGATCAAAAATAATCAGACAAATATACAGGGTTCTCCATCCCCACTAAAAATGGATGAGATGGGTGTACATTCCCCCCTGAATGTAAATAAATCCACTGTATCGGATAAAGATACAGCTAGTCCGGTTCAAACGGTAGCCGGTAAAGACTTATCAAATCCGTTAATGGCTGTCACTTTGCCAAAAAGTGAAAACGAAGAAGGAACATCCTCAAGAAGACGTTTACCCCTTTCTTTTAATCAGCTCCTTAGACAAAAAACTAAAAAAGCCCAAAAAAATAAAGACTTAGAATCCATAATAGCCCAAACTGTAGAAAAATTATTTAAAGCCCAACAAGAAAAAGATATACATATAAATCCTAGCCCAATACAAAGCCCAAGACAAAATTCAGTTTCTAGTCCAAATACTTCAGATGGTTTTTCAGACTCTTTACAATTTGCTCAAGACCCAAATGATGATGATTCGGGTATGAGTCTTGATTCAATTGCTTTACATAATTTAGACACATAATAATAAAATAAAATAAAAAAATTATAGACATATATATATATATTGTGTAATAGTTTTCTTTTTTATTTTTAGTCAACAATGTGAGTCCCACTTTACTCACTACCACACATGTGTGGAAAAACTGTTGGGACGCGTCTTTACTTTATTATGCACTAAGTAAAAGACAAAGACAAGAGTTAGACTTTTTGTATAAAGATAAAAGATAAGAGATAATATCAGACAAAGGACAGCTAATAATGCAAAAGAAGGCATCATTTCACGTGCGATGGGGCCTAATGCGCACCCGGCGGAAAAGATAAGATTCTTTTTCATTTTGAAGTCCGGAGTTTGAAGTCCATAATTTTGTATATAAAGAAGACATTATCAGAAGAAGAAGTGGGAGAAAAAAAAAATAAAAAAAATCAACAACCAAAAAATCCCAAAGTTTTCCAAAGCATCCTTCCTCTTCATACTCATAAAAAATAAAAATAAAAAATAGTAATTTAAGTTCTTGGTTTTAAGTTTGTTTTACAACTTTTGTAAAGTTCTTTTGGAAGTCTTTCGGGTTTCCCGAAAGGGAAACTTCACTCTGTTTTAATAATGTAAGTTTTCATATTTATGTTTCTAGTAAAACTTCCCATAAATGTAAATTATGTGTGTTTAAATTATATATGTTAAATATTTGTATATGAATTTATGAATGTTACCATGAATCTATATTACTTAGTATATGGTTAGTCTCTTAGCCTCTTAAAATAATTGATGGATTAACCTGTAAATTCCTAGTACATTGTTGGGTCAGTTTGAATGTTCTTGATAGAACGATAAATGACCAAATACGGGGTGTGGTTAAAGAAGATTAATTTTAAGAACAAAAGCTAAGAGAAAGAGATGAACAGTAAGAATAGATTCATGAATGGACAAAGTCCATAGTTAAAAAAATAAAATAAAAAAAAAAATAAAAAATAAAAAATAAAATAATATAAGTGAAGTAAAACTAGAAATTAAATTGATATTTACATATTACTGCAAAAGAGTGAAGGAGTACTGAGTAGGATTTTACGATTTATAAGTTTAAACGAAAATTTTATTGAAATATTTATCGAAATACCCCCCTCCTCTCCTTTGGTATCAGAGCCAGTGATCTTGAATAGACCAATAATATTATATGAAAAAAGATTATTATTCTAAAAAGACTTTTTCTTGTCATAAAACCTTATTTTATAATAGACAACATTTAAAGACAGTAAGATTATATAAAAAATCATTAGAAAAACATCTTCTTACTTTAGATTTAAGACTATCTTTAACCCATACTGTAACGACCTGCTTAGTCATTTTGAGCAGCAGATTTTATTTCTGGAAAACTGTCTGAGACGACATATCCAACGACGGACCGTCGAGGGTGTCTCGTTCCAAACACTTGGAATTCTTATATTTGAGTGCTGAAATCGACTCTCTGAACTCTGTGACGGACCTGCAGGACGGACCGTCACAGACATGACGGACCGTTGTGAGGTTCCGTTTCAGAACACTTCAACTCTTGAGAATTGGGTACTGAGAGCAATTCTCTGAAGTCTGTGACGGACATGCAGGACTGACCGTCACATACATGACGGACCGTTGTGAGGTTCCGTTTCAGAACACTTCAACTCTTGAGAATTGGGTACTGAGAGCAATTCTCTGAAGTCTGTGACGGACCTGCAGGACGGACCGTCACAGACATGACGGACCGTTGTGAGGTTCCGTTTCAGAACACTTCAACTCTTGAGAATTGGGTACTGAGAGCAATTCTCTGTCCGTCGTGACGGAAGTGCAGGACGGACCGTCGTAGGCACGAGTTTTCATACAATAATAGCTATCACTCCAGTATTGACATGGCCCCATTTGAAGCATTGTATGGGAGGAGATGTAGGTCTCCCATTGGTTGGTTTGACGCATTTGAAGTTAGACCTTGGGGTACTGATCTGTTGAGGGATTCATTGGAGAAGGTGAAATCTATTCAAGAAAAGCTTTTAGCAGCTCAAAGTAGGCAAAAGGAATATGCAGATCGAAAGGTTAGA
This sequence comes from Solanum sitiens, assembly GCA_016801875.1. NCBI lineage: Eukaryota > Viridiplantae > Streptophyta > Magnoliopsida > Solanales > Solanaceae > Solanum > Solanum sitiens. Next base: position 387,772 of record JABWTJ010000890.1, on the reverse strand, counting down.
GACTTGGAGTTCATGGAGGGTGAACAAGTCTTGCTGAAGGTTTCACCCATGAAAGGGGTGATGCGGTTTGGAAAAAGGGGTAAGCTAAGTCCAAGGTATATTGGACCATTTGAAGTACTTAAGCGAGTAGGGGAGGTGGCTTATGAATTAGCCTTGCCTCCAGGGCTGTCAGGAGGGATAATCCGGGTTTGGTATTTTCATGTGGTCTATGTTGAAAAGATACCATGGGGATGGAAACTACATCATTCGTTGGGATTCGGTTCTGCTTGATGAAAATTTGTCTTATGAGGAGGAACCTGTTGCTATTTTAGATAGAGAAATTCGCAAGTTGAGATCAAGGGAGATTGCATCCATCAAAGTTCAATGGAAGAATCGACCAGTTGAAGAGGCCACTTGGGAGAAGGAGGCTGATATGCAAGAAAAATATCCGCATCTGTTCACAGATTCAGGTACTCCCTCTCATCCTTGTTTTTCTTCTTTTGATCGTTCGAGGACGAACGATGGGTAAATTGGTATCTATTGTAACGACCTGCTTAGTCGTTTTGAGCAGCAGATTTTATTTCTGGAAAACTGTCTGAGACGACGTATCCAACGACGGACCGTCATGGGCACGACGGACCGTCGAGGGTGTCTCGTTCCAAACACTTGGAATTCTTATATTTGAGTGCTGAAATCGACTCTCTGAACTCTGTGACGGACCTGCAGGACGGACCATCACAGAATGACGGACCGTTGTGAGGTTCCGTTTCAGAAACTTCAACTCTTGAGAATTGGGTACTGAGACAATTCTCTGAAGTCTGTGACGGACATGCAGGCTGACGTCACATACATGACGGACCGTTGTGAGTTTCCGTTTCAAAACACTTCAACTCTTGAGAATTGGGTACTGAGAGCAATTCTCTGAAGTCTGTGACGGACCTGCAGGACGGACCGTCACAGACATGACGGACCGTTGTGAGGTTCCGTTTCAGAACACTTCAACTCTTGAGAATTGGGTACTGAGAGCAATTCTCTGTCCGTCGTGACGGAAGTGCAGGACGGACCGTCGTAGGCACGACGGACCGTCACAGGTTGCGTAATCCCAGTCTGGGTCAAATTTCTGGGTAAGTTTTAAAGGGGAGTTTGGACTATTCTTGCTATAATTATAAATTTTAGTGGGTCAATGTTAATAACTCAAATCCTTGGGGGTGTAAAGGAGATGACCTTGAGTTATTTAGTGGGTGGTTTCCTCATCTTTTATACCCAATTACATGCCAAATTGGGGAAAAGAGAGAGAGTTTGGGAGAAGAAAAAATAGAGAGAACAAGGAGAAGAGAGGAACGATCTATAGAGAGAGACAACCAAGAGGAACCAAAAATCTTGAGAGATTGCTTGTTTGATCAAGGATCCTTGGTGAAGGTAGGTTATGGTTGATACTATTTGTAGTAAACTCTTAATAGTGAATGATATGTATTGGTAGTATTGTAAACCCTTCTATATGCTTAATCTTATGCTTTCATGAATGTGATTATGTGTTTGTGATAAAATAAGCTTAAGGAAGCTTTGAATCCAAAATCTTGAAGAACCTAATTCACCTTGTTATTGATGATGCTTGGTTATAAAGAAGGCTTTGATGAACTAAAGTATGAGATTGGTGATCGCTTTGGTAATAAAAGAAGGCTTGATGAATTGGTAGAATTAGGGGATGGAGTGTCAACGTTCGACACATAGAATTACGGGGATCGGGAGTGTCACGTTCCCGAACTCAGTATTAGTGGGTCGGGTGTCACGAACAGACACAATAGAATTAGGGATGGAGTGTCACGT
>JABWTJ010000890.1:251533-385921 GCA_016801875.1 Solanum sitiens | reverse complement strand
CGACACATAGTATTAGGGGATCGGGTGTCACGAACCGACACGTAGAATTAGGGGATCGGAGTGTCACGTTCCGACACATAGTATTAGGGGATCGGGTGTCACGAACCGACACGTAGAAATAGGGGATCGGAGTGTCACGTTCCGACACATAGTAGTAGGGGATCGGAGTGTCACGTACCGACACAAGAGGAAGAAAGATAATGAATCTTGAGCAAAGATGTTTATATACTCAATGTAATGAACCTAATTCCCAAATGGTGGGTATTGAGGCCTTGGAGTCCTCATGGATGAACTTGTTAGTACTTATTGATGATTATATGACTTGTTACTACATGTTGAGTATTGTAGTTGATTATGATATGAACTGATATATACTGTTTTCTATTTTGAGTTGGCCGATGATACCTACTCAGTACTTGTGTTTGTACTGACCCCCTACTTGTTGTTTCTTTCTTTGTTATTTGGGGAATGCAGCAAACGTACCGTCGTCTTCAACTCAGCAGCACTTCTAGCCAGTCGTCACTACACCGGATTTCAGGGTGAGCTAATGCTTCTAGCTTGGACTGGATCTTCTCTTCAATGTCTTGATGCCTTGAACTTCCGGCATGGACTAGCCTTTTATTTATTTTAGCTTCTTAGATACTTCTAGATTTGTAACTTGAGGATAGATGTTCTTGTGATGATGACTTCCAAATTTGGGGATAATGAGTTTTAAGTCTTCCGCTTTGTATTTTTGTTCAATATGTTGGAGTTTTAGATTGGTTGGTTCGCTCACATAGTAGGATAAGTGTGGGTGCCACTCGCGGCTAGATTTTGGGTCGTGACACCTTGCCTGCTAAAAATTGAAATAGATCACCAGTACAATATTCTTGCCATTTTATGAAATCATGCGGAACACATTCGTAGTTAATTCTAATAATATGAATATAACTAAAAACTTAGTTGACTGCTATTTTTATTCATTTTATGTTTGTTTCAAATAACGATTTCGAGTTAAATATTCTATATTGAAAATATTCTTCCATATTCTCTGTAGGATTGACTTCGAGTCATAGTTGGGTAAATATGTTACATATGATCGTTTATATTTCTTTTCAAGAAGTATATGTTTGGAAGTTATCATTAACTTTTGAGCTATTTATGTATAGTTTGTACTATTATGTATATATTTATACTAAGGCCTCAATCCTTGTCGAATTTTCTTCCAGCCTGTTTTATTGTTAGCTTATTTAATTTAGTGCTTGTATTTAGATTCTGACTTTTCTAGTAAGGTTTATGGTAACTACAATTGTGGTTTGATTTTATATCGTGATAGTGATGCTTGACGTGCATTTTACTTGGTAATAATATTTAATGTTTCTTGAGAATTTAAAAAAATAAAAGATTAGATTTTCTGTCAAATATATGGTCAAATTCTAACTTAGTATATTGTAACTTTTTATATGTAGATGTTTGAGTATAGCCATAAAAATCGTCCATCCTTAACCTAATAAACATACATTTTACCGTGTTTCAAATATTTGTAGACAATATATGATCTATAAGAATTATTTTGGTACAAAATATTTAGGGACTATAAGGCTACATAAAAATAGACTTTTGGTCGACTTATTCTCAAATTTGAATACAATGAGAGATTTCATGCACTACACTTCCCTTTGATGATTGTAAAATATATAATAATAAAAATTTGCATAACTTAAATGCGTAAAAAGTACTTATATTATTTATCCAGGCAACATAGATTATGTATAAAAAAATATTAGAAAAAATGCTTCTCCAAAATAATTTCTTGACAATACTGCTTGATTAGAAGTGACACAAAAGTCTTAAAACAATTAGTTTTTGAAAAAAAATATCTTTTACAACTCTTAAAAAGTTTTAATGGACAAATGTCATACATTTTCTCATTCAAATATGTGAAAAGAAAATTATAAGACCTGTAGTTGATGGATTTCAATTACTTAACATGTATTTTTATGCTCACACATTTTTTTCTTTTTTCAATTGACTTTAATTCATAAAAACGCAATTACATGGCTATTAGAAAAGTTCAATAAAAAAACTCTCTTCAGAAAAAAAAATTGTCACCAAAATTCATATAGAAGTAACACGATAATAAACTAGACATATCAATCTATGTTTGAACCAGAAGATTCTCCAACTTGTATGTTCTCATTAATAAGCTTGTGAGAAATTGCATTGTCTTGAATCTTCAATTTATTCTCCAATTCAGAGACTTTATTTTGCAACTCTTTAATCTTAATATTCGCCAACTCACTCTTCACAGTATACAGTAAACCCATTTTCATTTTCCACTGCTTGTTGTCTTGTTCCTGAAGCTTCTGGTTTAGTTGTGTAATTTCCCTTTTTGTTGCCTCAAATACACCTTTGTAAAATATTAGAATGTTGTCTAGTTGGTCAAGCTTCAGTTTTAGGACCCCAATTTCCATTTCCTTGGCTCTAATGTAACCTTGTGAATCGCTTTTAACATATCAACTTTCCTCAATAGCAAATTTCTTTCATGCCTCAATGAAGTTATCTTTTTGTTCTGATCAATCTCTTCCGCCATAGTTTAGCCTTTATTAGAGACATGAGAAAGGAAGAAAGTGAATACAATTCATTTATAATTTTCTTTGTTATTCTTACGTTTGTACCTAAAGTTGACATTTACTACTTCTATTAAGTAGATTGATATTGTAAATGAATCATACTTAGAACGTAAATATGAAAAAGAAAGTCATTATTCATCATCAAAAAAATTCATTTTGTCAAAAAATATATAAGAGTAATTAGTAAATATTTATTTGAACATCATTGCATAATTAAATTATTAATTTTAAAAATCAATAAATTAAATCTAAAATACATAATACTATGTTACCATAATTAACACTAAACATGTGTAGGTGCATCAAAGCTTAATTAAATTACTGCCATGGACCTAATTGAGTCGTGAGTGGCACCCACACTTAACCTCCTAGGTGGGAGAACCAATGAATTCAACCCCAACTTATATTTATTATTCAGCTTACAAGATACTAATCATTATACGGAAGCTTAAATGTCATTAGTGTAAGAAACACAAATTCATTATAGTCTACTTTATGTCATACCCAAAACCTGAAAGTTATCATATCAAGGACATCTAATCTCCAAATACTAAGTGTAAGAGTATCAAAAACACAAAAATAAAAGAATAAAATGGTATGTGTCTGAAAACATAGGACATCATATATGGACCGAGAGAATCCAACACAAGCCTGAATAAAAATCTCACCCTGGAACCTGATATGTTGGAGACTGGCTAGAACTAAGGGCGAGTCAAATCGTTGGTACACTCATTGCAGTCCATAAAAGGGAAACAAAGAAAAACACAAGTAGAGCTCAGTATGGGGCAACATGTACTTAGTAGATATCATCGGTCAACTCAAAATAGTAAATAATATACAAAGAATAATAGTATAAAATTAACTATAGAACTTAGTAGATGATAAGCAACAAACAGCATGAACAAGTGACAACTGAAGCAAGTACGTAATCAATCACAATATCAAGCACACATGATGACTCATGCCTCCATACCACGCTCGTTGGGGAAATGAGTTCTTTGAGATTGAGTACATTAAGTTAACTCAATATATTTTTCCTTTAATGTTACTATGTCGGAACGTGACACTTCAATCCCATTATACCGTGTCACAACGTGACACTCCGATCTAAAAATACCATATCGGAATGTGACACTCCGATCCAAGAATACCGTGTTGGAATGTGTCACTCCGATCCAATAATACTATTAATTTATCATGTACTATGGTTGAATTCATTGGTTCTCCCACCTAGGAGGCTAAGTGTGGGTTCCACTCACGACTCAATTTGGGTCGTGACAAACTTGGTATTAGAGCATTTCAGTGATCTTATCACACAAGGACAAGTCTAGTAGAGTCTTGCGGAATAGTATTGGGACACCTTTACTTTTCTTCGAGAGGCTATAGTATTTTAGGAAAACTTCATTCCTTCTTTCTTTCGTGCTACGACTTGAATGCAATTGCTATCTAGGTGATACAAATTGGTATCTGAACTTCTTCACTTTATTTCACATATGGTTAGTACTAGAGAGAAGTTTAAATAACTACACCAAAAAGAGAAAAAAATGTGTGGTTGAAAAATAGGCATAATTTCTCGAATTACTTCATGGCCTTTAATGACTAGTAACCAACATGATCTCTTAATTAAGTTCTTAATGTTGAAACCCTCAGTCTTCAGGAGTATTGAATTTCAAAATGCTTATGATTTTCTTGTTTCTTTTCATGGGATGTTTCTCAAGATGGATATCATACAATGGTTTGTTGTTGAGTTGATGATATAGTAGTCCTACAGAGATGCTTAAAATATGGTATTGGTATCATGTTTAATGCCAACCAGCAAAGCACTACTTATGACTTGGGTAATATTTTCTAGATTCATAATAGAGGAGTATATACCCTAGACTTTGAGGGATAAGAGGAAAGATGAGTTACTGAATAACAAGAGGTATATGTTGCACCAATTGAGGTCAAAATCTGTACTAAGATTAATAGGTTGAGTGTATATCAGAGAGGGTCATTAATGTTTGCTTGGTTAGAGTTATGATGTGTATTACTTTTGTTATTGATTTGGTCTAAGAAGTAAAGCAAATTGCCGGTTCTAGAACAAATTTGATAATGTTTTCCAGCTATTCAAGGGGTAGAAATGTGTGGGCTATTTCGGTACGTTATTATCGATAGGTATGATGTGTTCTAGTGAGGTATCGAACGTATTTTCACGGTGTGGCAATACTAGGGTTATGTGGAAATGGATACATCGATTTTCAAGTAAGAATACTAACTACTAAAGGAGTTACCAGTCGTATGACATGGTCAGATAATAAGATTCAGTGTTGCATTCACATTTGAGAAACCAACTAGTTTGTTACTACAGACGCTTGGGTTAAGCATTATTTTTAAGAAAGATTTTAGTGGTGGATATTTGGTAGGAACTTCGCGCATTTAGGTTGTAAAGTGTATCTTGATGATTCAATTACTTAACATGTATTTTTATGCTCACACATTTTTTTTGTTTTTTCAATTGACTTTAATTCAATAAAAACGAAATTACATGGCTATTAGAAAAGTTCAATAAAAAAACTCTCTTCAGAAAAACAAATTGTCACCAAAATTCATATAGAAGTAATACGATAATAAACTAGACATATCAATCTATGTTTGAACCAGAAGATTCTCCAACTTGTATGTTCTCATTAATAAGCTTGTGAGAAATTGCATTGTCTTGAATCTTCAATTTATTCTCCAATTCAGAGACTTTATTTTGCAACTCTTTAATCTTAATATTCGCCAACTCACTCTTCACAGTATACAGTAAACCCATTTTCATTTTCCACTGCTTGTTGTCTTGTTCCTGAAGCTTCTGGTTTAGTTGTGTAATTTCCCTTTTTGTTGCCTCAAATACACCTTTGTAAAATATTAGAATGTTGTCTAGTTGGTCAAGCTTCAGTTTTAGGACCCCAATTTCCATTTCCTTGGCTCTAATGTAACCTTGTGAATCGCTTTTAACATATCAACTTTCCTCAATAGCAAATTTCTTTCATGCCTCAATGAAGTTATCTTTTTGTTCTGATCAATCTCTTCCGCCATAGTTTAGCCTTTATTAGAGACATGAGAAAGGAAGAAAGTGAATACAATTCATTTATAATTTTCTTTGTTATTCTTACGTTTGTACCTAAAGTTGACATTTACTACTTCTATTAAGTAGATTGATATTGTAAATGAATCATACTTAGAACGTAAATATGAAAAAGAAAGTCATTATTCATCATCAAAAAAATTCATTTTGTCAAAAAATATATAAGAGTAATTAGTAAATATTTATTTGAACATCATTGCATAATTAAATTATTAATTTTAAAAATCAATAAATTAAATCTAAAATACATAATACTATGTTACCATAATTAACACTAACCATGTGTAGGTGCATCAAAGCTTAATTAAATTACTGCCATGGACCTAATTGAGTCGTGAGTGGCACCCACACTTAACCTCCTAGGTGGGAGAACCAATGAATTCAACTCCAACTTATATTTATTATTTAGCTTACAAGATACTAATCATTATACGGAAGCTTAAATGTCATTAGTGTAAGAAACACAAATTCATTATAGTCTACTTTATGTCATACCCAAAACCTGAAAGTTATCATATCAAGGACATCTAATCTCCAAATACTAAGTGTAAGAGTATCAAAAACACAAAAATAAAAGAATAAAATGGTATGTGTCTGAAAACATAGTACATCATATATGGACCGAGAGAATCCAACACAAGCCTGAATAAAAATCTCACCCTGGAACCTGATATGTTGGAGACTGGCTAGAACTAAGGGCGAGTCAAATTGTTGGTACACTCATTGCAGTCCATAAAAGGGAAACAAAGAAAAACACAAGTAGAGCTCAGTATGGGGCAACATGTACTTAGTAGATATCATCGGTCAACTCAAAATAGTAAATAATATACAAAGAATAATAGTATAAAATTAACTATAGAACTTAGTAGATGATAAGCAACAAACAGCATGAACAAGTGACAACTAAAGCAAGTACGTAATCAATCACAATATCAAGCACACACGATGACTCATGCCTCCATACCACGCTCGTTGGGGAAATGGGTTCTTTGAGATTGAGTACATTAAGTTAACTCAATATATTTTTCCATTAATGTTACTATGTCGGAAAGTGACACTTCAATCCCATTATACCGTGTCACAACGTGACACTCCGATCTAAAAATACCATATCGGAATGTGACACTCCGATCCAAGAATACCGTGTTGGAACGTGTCACTCCGATCCAATAATACTATTAATTTATCATGTACTATGGTTGAATTCATTGGTTCTCCCACCTAGGAGGCTGAGTGTGGGTTCCACTCACGACTCAATTTGGGTCGTGACAAACTTGGTATTAGAGCATTTCAGTGATCTTATCACACAAGGACAAGTCTAGTAGAGTCTTGCGGAATAGTATTGGGACACCTTTACTTTTCTTCGAGAGGCTATAGTATTTTAGGAAAACTTCATTCCTTCTTTCTTTCGTGCTACGACTTGAATGCAATTGCTATCTAGGTGATACAAATTGGTATCTGAACTTCTTCACTTTATTTCACATATGGTTAGTACTAGAGAGAAGTTTAAATAACTACACCAAAAAGAGAAAAAAATGTGTGGTTGAAAAATAGGCATAATTTCTCGAATTACTTCATGGCCTTTAATGACTAGTAACCAACATGATCTCTTAATTAAGTTCTTAATGTTGAAACCCTCAGTCTTCAGGAGTATTGAATTTCAAAATGCTTATGATTTTCTTGTTTCTTTTCATGGGATGTTTCTCAAGATGGATATCATACAATGGTTTGTTGTTGAGTTGATGATATAGTAGTCCTACAGAGATGCTTAAAATATGGTATTGGTATCATGTTTAATGCCAACCAGCAAAGCACTACTTATGACTTGGGTAATATTTTCTAGATTCATAATAGAGGAGTATATACCCTAGACTTTGAGGGATAAGAGGAAAGATGAGTTACTGAATAACAAGAGGTATATGTTGCACCAATTGAGGTCAAAATCTGTACTAAGATTAATAGGTTGAGTGTATATCAGAGAGGGTCATTAATGTTTGCTTGGTTAGAGTTATGATGTGTATTACTTTTGTTATTGATTTGGTCTAAGAAGTAAAGCAAATTGCCGGTTCTAGAACAAATTTGATAATGTTTTCCAGCTATTCAAGGGGTAGAAATGTGTGGGCTATTTCGGTACGTTATTATCGATAGGTATGATGTGTTCTAGTGAGGTATCGAACGTATTTTCACGGTGTGGCAATACTAGGGTTATGTGGAAATGGATACATCGATTTTCAAGTAAGAATACTAACTACTAAAGGAGTTACCAGTCGTATGACATGGTCAGATAATAAGATTCAGTGTTGCATTCACATTTGAGAAACCAACTAGTTTGTTACTACAGACGCTTGGGTTAAGCATTATTTTTAAGAAAGATTTTAGTGGTGGATATTTGGTAGGAACTTCGCGCATTTAGGTTGTAAAGTGTATCTTGATGATTCAATTACTTAACATGTATTTTTATGCTCACACATTTTTTTTGTTTTTTCAATTGACTTTAATTCAATAAAAACGAAATTACATGGCTATTAGAAAAGTTCAATAAAAAAACTCTCTTCAGAAAAACAAATTGTCACCAAAATTCATATAGAAGTAATACGATAATAAACTAGACATATCAATCTATGTTTGAACCAGAAGATTCTCCAACTTGTATGTTCTCATTAATAAGCTTGTGAGAAATTGCATTGTCTTGAATCTTCAATTTATTCTCCAATTCAGAGACTTTATTTTGCAACTCTTTAATCTTAATATTCGCCAACTCACTCTTCACAGTATACAGTAAACCCATTTTCATTTTCCACTGCTTGTTGTCTTGTTCCTGAAGCTTCTGGTTTAGTTGTGTAATTTCCCTTTTTGTTGCCTCAAATACACCTTTGTAAAATATTAGAATGTTGTCTAGTTGGTCAAGCTTCAGTTTTAGGACCCCAATTTCCATTTCCTTGGCTCTAATGTAACCTTGTGAATCGCTTTTAACATATCAACTTTCCTCAATAGCAAATTTCTTTCATGCCTCAATGAAGTTATCTTTTTGTTCTGATCAATCTCTTCCGCCATAGTTTAGCCTTTATTAGAGACATGAGAAAGGAAGAAAGTGAATACAATTCATTTATAATTTTCTTTGTTATTCTTACGTTTGTACCTAAAGTTGACATTTACTACTTCTATTAAGTAGATTGATATTGTAAATGAATCATACTTAGAACGTAAATATGAAAACGAAAGTCATTATTCATCATCAAAAAAATTCATTTTGTCAAAAAATATATAAGAGTAATTAGTAAATATTTATTTGAACATCATTGCATAATTAAATTATTAATTTTAAAAATCAATAAATTAAATCTAAAATACATAATACTATGTTACCATAATTAACACTAAACATGTGTAGGTGCATCAAAGCTTAATTAAATTACTGCCATGGACCTAATTGAGTCGTGAGTGGCACCCACACTTAACCTCCTAGGTGGGAGAACCAATGAATTCAACCCCAACTTATATTTATTATTCAGCTTACAAGATACTAATCATTATACGGAAGCTTAAATGTCATTAGTGTAAGAAACACAAATTCATTATAGTCTACTTTATGTCATACCCAAAACCTGAAAGTTATCATATCAAGGACATCTAATCTCCAAATACTAAGTGTAAGAGTATCAAAAACACAAAAATAAAAGAATAAAATGGTATGTGTCTGAAAACATAGGACATCATATATGGACCGAGAGAATCCAACACAAGCCTGAATAAAAATCTCACCCTGGAACCTGATATGTTGGAGACTGGCTAGAACTAAGGGCGAGTCAAATAGTTGGTACACTCATTGCAGTCCATAAAAGGGAAACAAAGAAAAACACAAGTAGAGCTCAGTATGGGGCAACATGTACTTAGTAGATATCATCGGTCAACTCAAAATAGTAAATAATATACAAAGAATAATAGTATAAAATTAACTATAGAACTTAGTAGATGATAAGCAAAAAACAGCATGAACAAGTGACAACTGAAGCAAGTACGTAATCAATCACAATATAAAGCACACACGATGACTCATGCCTCCATACCACGCTCGTTTGGGAAATGGGTTCTTTGAGATTGAGTACATTAAGTTAACTCAATATATTTTTCCTTTAATGTTACTATGTCGGAAAGTGACACTTCAATCCCATTATACCGTGTCACAACGTGACACTCTGATCTAAAAATACCATATCGGAATGTGACACTCCGATCCAAGAATACCGTGTTGGAACGTGTCACTCCGATCCAATAATACTATTAATTTATCATGTACTATGGTTGAATTCATTGGTTCTCCCACCTAGGAGGCTAAGAGTGGGTTCCACTCACGACTCAATTTGGGTCATGACAAACTTGGTATTAGAGCATTTCAGTGATCTTATCACACAAGGACAAGTCTAGTAGAGTCTTGCGGAATAGTATTGGGACACCTTTACTTTTCTTCGAGAGGCTATAGTATTTTAGGAAAACTTCATTCCTTCTTTCTTTCGTGCTACGACTTGAATGCAATTGCTATCTAGGTGATACAAATTGGTATCTGAACTTCTTCACTTTATTTCACATATGGTTAGTACTAGAGAGAAGTTTAAATAACTACACCAAAAAGAGAAGAAAATGTGTGGTTGAAAAATAGGCATAATTTCTCGAATTACTTCATGGCCTTTAATGACTAGTAACCAACATGATCTCTTAATTAAGTTCTTAATGTTGAAACCCTCAGTCTTCAGGAGTATTGAATTTCAAAATGCTTATGATTTTCTTGTTTCTTTTCATGGGATGTTTCTCAAGATGGATATCATACAATGGTTTGTTGTTGAGTTGATGATATAGTAGTCCTAAAGAGATGCTTATAATATGGTATTGGTATCATGTTTAATGCCAACCAGCAAAGCACTACTTATGACTTGGGTAATATTTTCTAGATTCATAATAGAGGAGTATATACCCTAGACTTTGAGGGATAAGAGGAAAGATGAGTTACTGAATAACAAGAGGTATATGTTGCACCAATTGAGGTCAAAATCTGTACTAAGATCCATAGGTTGAGTGTATATCAGAGAGGGTCATTAATGTTTGCTTGGTTAGAGTTATGATGTGTATTACTTTTGTTATTGATTTGGTCTAAGAAGTAAAGCAAATTGCCGGTTCTAGAACAAATTTGATAATGTTTTCCAGCTATTCAAGGGGTAGAAATGTGTGGGCTATTTCGGTACGTTATTATCGATAGGTATGATGTGTTCTAGTGAGGTATCGAACGTACTTTCACGGTGTGGCAATACTAGGGTTATGTGGAAATGGATACGTCGATTTTCAAGTAATAATACTAACTACTAAAGGAGTTACCAGTCGTATGACATGGTCAGATAATAAGATTCAGTGTTGCATTCACATTTGAGAAACCAACTAGTTTGTTACTACAGACGCTTGGGTTAAGCATTATTTTTAAGAAAGATTTTAGTGGTGGATATTTGGTAGGAACTTCGCGCATTTAGGTTGTAAAGTGTATCTTGAGGATTCTAAAAGTGTGCAGATAATTTTATCTTAAGTATAACGTCGTAGTGAGTATACTTTGGGTAGAGTAAATTGAATATTTTGGCAAGAAAGCGCGTATAAAATTGGGTTAGTTCCTTGAATTTGATCGGTATACTTTAGTTTAAGGTATCAGGTTGAGGAAAAGATTGACTTCGTGGTTATTATAAGGGCTTACTGAGCATGATGATAATATGAGTTAGTGATGGATTGTGATTGAGATGCAATTATAGAATACAAATTGTTGGTTAAACATATTTTGTATGGTAATAATGACTTGTGAGTATCTAAGGTGGTGATTTTCTACTATTTAGTGAGTAATGTGGTTGTATGAAAAGTTTTAGGAGATATTGGGACACCGCTTGAATTGAATTTACAGAAACTAGAGTCATGATGAAGATAAAATAAATTTAGTGGGATGTGTAGCCTTCCAAAAAAGGTGAGAATAAGAATGTTTTCTCTAATTTCAAGGGCTAAGGAGGTCTCTTCAAAGGGGTTGAGAATTGAATTCAGAGATACGTGGTTTCAACCATTTTTCTATGGTCATGGTAATAGTGTCATGGGTTAATCAGATTGGTTAGATAGGTGTTCGATGGGAGCGTAATAACAAGTGTTTTGTATTCTGAGTTTGAAAACTGCCACAGTAGGAATCAGAATTCAAGATTTTTATTGAAAGTCTATGTTTGGATAGTATGTTTTGTCAAGATATTAATTAGTAAGATAAGAGATGATCGATTGCATCCGTATTAAACATGTGAAAGAACTTATGCATGTTTTGGATCATAAAGTTTGTTACTTTTGATTGTTAAAGGATGTAAGGAAGGGTTCCTCTCAGAATTTTGATTTAGAGTGTGGAGTAAAACGTCATAGGTTGTTGATTAAAGGATGAGATCAATAAAAAATTTATAAAAACAAGAGTGTAATATATTGAAGGGTTGAGATATTTAGAATTTTGCACCGGGAAGAATTCGAGAAAAGTGAAGAAATAAGACCTGTCATATAAACTCTTGGGGTGTAGTTGAAGGTCGTATTGATTTTTGTCTATGAGTTTAGATATGACTGTGAGATGTGAACTAGTTCAGTACAGACTTATTAGGAGTTTATCATCGATATTTATAAAGACTGAATTTTGGTTTGGGTGACAAACAATGAGATATGAAAAATTTAGAATATTACGTGGGGTTAGATTGCTCAAATTATGATACATGACTCAAGAATGATGTACAAGGTGAGATAACATGGTTATTAAGAATTTGGAGTTTGATTAGTACTACTCTACTGATGGGACTACATAGAATGTTATGATGTGTTACACAGATGTTTGATGGTGAATAGAAGTTATGAACTTATAGTATACAAAATAATTTGACTGACCAAGAATTTCCCTAAGTGTTGACATGAGGTATGTGATGGTTTAGAATGGTTAATAAAGCATGGTATGTGGAAGTGGTGTGAAATTGACTTTGAGTGTGATTTAATAGTCTTATCTCGATTGAAAGGTACTATCAGATTGTAAATTAGTGCTCTTAGCCTTGTCTGGGACTCGTATTTGTCATGAAATGCTTAAATAGAAAGAGATATAATCATAGTTTGAACATGTATTTGATAATAATACTTTGATACTAATGATGGTTTGGGATTAAGGTAGATATCAGTGTTGTTATGATATTCTGTTAGTATTATTAGTGTTAACTTCAATGGATGTGGGTTTCGATAAACCAAGTATTTGTGCAATTATAACAAGGACTAAATTGATGATTGTGGGTAGCTAGAAAATCAAAGATATAGAATAATATTTGATATGGACACTATGAAGGAGTATATAGAGTTATTCGACCTTGGTTATGTACATTCTCATGCGACCAACTACTTCATTCTGGGTGTGGTTTAGAGTATGATTCACATTCTACGTCTGTGTGTTTCTGATTCTATGGGTGAGTCCCTAGTAGTGGATCGGGTATACCTATTCTTTGTTTGTTCTCCTGATAGGATGGCATCCTTGGTTAGACTTATTCATTCCAATTATGGAAGATTTGTTGTTTGGGTAATTGAAGTATCTAGTGATTCAACACATAACTTTGCTTATGGGAATTTATAGGAGAGCTACCGTGAAAATTTACAGTTGTTCGATAAACATAAGATTTATCTCATCATTTGTATTATGTTTTGGATATGTGTGATTTAATGTGATGATCATTGTGTCTAGTTTTGTCATTCTAAAGGTTTGTCTATAACAACTACTAATCTAGCATTTCAACAATGTTGTTAGAGGTTCTGTATGCTTGGATATATGACTCAATGGTGGTTACTTGATCAATTCTATCTTTGGATCAGATGAGTTTGATTCTCCTTGATGATTACTTGATGACTAAGATCATATTTTTATAGCTGAAGCTTGAGAAAATATTAGATTTTGAGGATGTAATCTTAATAAGATCTATGATGGTTTGTGCATTGTGAGTGTGTGGTGGATGATTCAGGTTCACTCCTTATTGTAGCCAATATTGATTAAGGATTTTATCATAGTTATGTTAGATAATATTTTTCATGATGGTTGTGTCAAGGTTTACTAGGAGGATCGGTCAGTTGAAAAGTTCACTTGATAATAGTTTCATTGTTAGTTGAGTTTACATACAACAACAATTATCATTAGAGTATTGAGATAGTCTCATTTGAGGCATTGTATGAGAGGAGGTGTAGGTTATCAATTGGTTGGTTTGATACATTTGAGGTGGGACTTCGAGAACTAATAATTTGAAAAAATTGTTGAGACAACTACCCTTCTTACCCTCGCCTTCTTTTGATCGTTCGTGGACAAACGATGGGTAAATTGATATCTCATGTAACGACCCATTTGGTCGTTTGGTGTGCTAGAGCTTTTTATATTATAAAATACTTTTAGATAGATTCTAAATAGGTATTTTGGACTATTCATAAATACAATATGAAATTAGTGGGGTTGTTTTAATAATTTATTGAGTTAGTAATTAAAGAGAATAAAATTAAAATTAATAATGGGTCACTTTTACTACTTTTATAATTTTTAAGGTATACAACTACGGTAATAACTTTTAACATCTCGTAACTTGAAATAACTAAGAATAAGCTAAGAAACCAAGAATAATTATTTTTGGAAATAAATAGGGAAATCTGGAAAATTTCCTAAGTTTAAAAAATGAGTTTTTGTCATTTTCAAATGGCCATAACTCCCAGCTCAGTAGGAATTAGGGTGAGTTACTTATATGGTAGGAAATCCCTTGGGAATATCTTTTCAACGGAGCCAAGTTTGCACATTTTCGATGTCGTATGAGGTAGATATGCCTTTTGGAAGTTGGGTTGAGGAAAGTCCAATTCGGATTTTAGTAAGGGTAAAGTAGTCTTTTCACCCTACTATTTCCTATTTTGTTTTAAGGATTTATTAAGGGAAAATTTAAGCCTTAGGTCAGTTTTTGGAATATTGAATACGCTTAGGACTTGGGAGAAAAGAGAACAGAAGAAGGAGAAAGGAGAAAAGACCAAGATTTCGCCAAGATCGTGTGAGAGAGTTTCGTCGGGGGTGATCCCTTTAAAGTATGTGAGATATTTCTGTGTTGGGTTCTTCCACCCACACCCAATTTGATTCAATTCATAAATCTTAGTGTAGATTGATTTATGAATATGAAAGTACTTGATGAACAATGGTTGAATCCTTGTTGGTTGAATTGTAACATACCTTTAGTTGTTTGATTCGTGTTTCCGGGCTGTTTTACGAGTCTAAAATATTGGGTATTTAATATATTAATGATCCTAAGTGTTTTGGGGAAGATCCATGGAAGTTTGGGAGGTTTAGAGTTGAAAATCGACGAAGACAGGTCAGAAAAACCCGTCTGACAGGCCATGGGGCGCCTCGCCTACCAGAGCCCCTCAAGATAGACTCTGACCGTCAGGCTATGGCGGCCCACGCCAGCCAGAGTGCCTGAGGACAGTCTCTGTCTATCAGGATCTGGCGCCCCGCGCCTCTCAGAGCGCCAGGGTCACCTGGAGATCCAATTTCTCCCCTATTTCTTCGTACTAGCTCCTAGGTGATGTACCTATTAGTCCTAGTTGATTCCAACTCTCTAATGTACATCTAAACATCATAAAATCATCCATAAACATGAGATCATGATCCATGAATCCATAATCAAATTCAAGAGAAGTTAAGAGTCAAGTCTAAAAGTTAAGAAGCAAGTCAAAGTAAGTTCCTAGAGCATTCAAGAGTCTTAAACAAACATTTTAAATTTGATTTAAGGATCAAGAAATGAGTTTAGCAAAGAGTAAAGAGTTGAGCTAAATTCTCAATAGTTATAAGGGAACTAAGTATTCCCTAAGAGTTAAGTTTGAAGCTAAGCAAAGAGTAACAAGTTGAGTTCACTTCTCAAGAGTTATAAGGGAACTAAGTAGTCCTATGAGTTTAAAGAAAATATTTTCAAAATTTTGAGAAAGAGAGGAAGCTAGACTTCCATAGAGCCTATGGCTAATTTTAGAAAAAGAAAAAGGAAACTATGATTTCCAAGAGATATTTTTGAAGCTAAGTTTGAGCAATTATCTCAAACTAGAGAAGAAGATGTTTTAAAAACATATGAGCTAAGTATTTTGGGAGTAGTATTCAGCACCCATATGGTGACACGAGTTCGTATTAACTCAAGTCTCCATAAACCATGTAGCCAACATGGAGAGACAAATGATCATACTTTTTAGATGATTCCTTAGTGCTTTTAGCATAGACTAGTGGATCCACTTAGTATTTCAGGTTCTATACCGACGGCAAGGTATAGAGTAGTCCTCTTGCAATGTGAGGTAATACGTTGTATCATCACTTAGGCCTACAGTGATGGTTGTCGGTTAGAGAATCTCCCACAGAAATTAGATTACCTTCATATATAAGTAAAGTTGAGTTTATTATTATTTTATCTTTAATGAACTAAGTGTTTACACTGTTTTACAAGCTTTCTTTATATCGCATGTGTGCTTACTTCTTTATATTGAGTTGTTATATCATGAGTTGAACATAGCCAAGGTAAGTTCATTCTTACTCCTTTCAAGCTTTATAGTTGTGTTTAGCATTCCGACTCACATACTCGTACATTCAATGTACTGATGCCAGTTATCCTGCATTGTCTTATGATGAAGACGCAGGTAACCAAGATCAGCACACAGCGCTTCATTGATCCAGTTTGAGCTCCAGAGTCAGTGGTGAACCATATTGCATTCTGGAGGACCCTTTTTTATGCTTGTCTTTCTCTTTCAAAATGTTGTGGGGTCTGTCCTTACGTTCATCAAAGTCGTTTTAGAGGCTTCATAGACGGATAGTAGTACTTTAGTTGTGTCTCTTTATTTCAGATTCTATATTTGAGAATTAAGTGCCATTTTGGCCAAAACAGTATTTAAAGTTATTTTATGAGGACTTTTTCAATTCTATAACTGAGTTAAGTTGAATCTTCCCCTGAGTTGAGTAAGCTAGGCCAAAGGTTCGCTCAACGCCAGAAATGGTCATTGGGTGTCAGTAAGGCTTGCAATTGGACAGGACAGGGTCAACCGGACCGGTTTTACCGGTACCGAATTTTCTTACCAGATTTTCTTACCGGTACCGGGTCTTACCAAAACCGGATTTACCGAAAAACCGAACATGTTCCACCCGGTCCCTTAGTAACCGGATAGGAACCGGGTTGGACCGGATCGAAACTGGGTCTTACCGGTATTTTTTTTTAATTTTTTTTAATTATTTTAATTATTATATAATATTATATATTTATATTATTAATTAATAATATTATATTATTAAGAAACTTCAATTGAAAACTTTAAATGTTAAAGTAAATTTTAAAGTTTAAAGTTTAAAGTTCATATGAGTTTGAAATTGAATTTAAAGTTTAAAGTTTATATTGAAATTAAAGTTTGAAATTGAATTTAAAGTTTAAATTTTATATTGAATTTAAAGTTGGAAATTGAATTTAAAGTTTAAAGTTTATATTGAATTTAAAGTTTGAAATTTAATTTAAAGTTTAAAGTTTATATTGAACTTAAAGTTTAAAGTTTATATTGAATTTAAAGTTTGAAATTGAATTTAAAGTTTAAAGTTTATGTTTAAAGTTTGAAATTGAATTTAAAGTTTAAAGTTTATATTGAATTCAAAGTATGAAATTGAATTTAAAGTTTAAAGTTTATATTAATTTAAAGTTTGAAACTGAATTTAAAGTTTAAAGTTTATATTGAATTTAAAGTTTAAAGTTTATATTGAATTTAAAGTTTGAAATTGAATTTAAAGTTTAAAGTTTATATTGAATTTAAAGTTTGAAATTGAATTTAAAGTTTAAAGTTTATATTGAATACAAAGTTTGAAATTGAATTTAAAGTTTAAAGTTTATATTGAATACAAAGTTTGAAATTGAATTAAAGTTTAGACTTTAAAGTTTATATTGGATGTAAACTTGTAAAGTTTAAACTTTAAACCTTAAAATTCAATTTTATATTAATGTTTAAACTTTAAACTAATATTAAAATTATAATTAAAACTTAAATTTGTAAAATGACATGAATTAAATAGAAGGGACTATTTTAAAAGAAAATCAAGGCGAATAGCCGTATATTTATTCAAATAAATGAATTGTACAATACAAATATTAGAAAGAGATAAAGAGTACATAATCTAGGTATTGAATATTAATTGTTGTACTAACAATTGCATTTTTTTAAAATTCTTTTTGTAAATTTAGTATCATTTGAAAAGAAAGATATTTTGGAACTTGCATCTGTCGATCTTCTTCCATTGCTTCCGTGTCATCATCACTATTTTTACCAAATATTTCATGTATTTGGTCTTCTATTTGGCTACTTAATAGTGGTAGTCCGGTGTTTGTTCTTTCGGCATTGACCCAATCTTGAAACAACAACGATATTTCCAAACTCTCCTTTGCTAATGAATATCGATGATATCCAATCATAAATCTCGCTGCACTAAAGGCTTGCTCCGAAGCAATCGATGATGCTTGAATCGCTAGCACATCTCGAACAATCCTAGCAAGAGTCGAAAATTGATTTTCATGATTCTCCACCATACTAATATTGGAGGTTGAAGTTATCCTTCTTCATGCCTAATCTTTTCCCATGCCTGATTGAAATATAAATCAAAATCATTATTAGTAGAAGATTCAAGCTCAAAATATTCATCCATCCAATCATCCGTATCATCACTTTTAGGCTTAGAAGATGGAGGTTCAACTATTGGAATATTTATTTCCATAACTTTATATGCATTATATAAATCTCTAACTTTTGTATAAATGCTACTTTTACATTCTTCAACACTAGGAGTTTCATCATCTTTAATTTCTAAATTTACATAAATCTTTTCAACCATTCTTTCAACACCTCTTAATTTATAATTTTGTTTGAAAGTAGTAGCAGTCAAATAGATTTGAGGAACATGGATTTTTTTTTTTGAGTTTTTCAATTATAAAAGCAAGTGAATCTTTAAATTGATCTTTTCCTTTTGTATTTTCCCAATCTTCAAAGCCAATTCTTAAATTCGGGTCCGCATTATGAGCATTAAAAACTAATTGTATCGGCTCTTGATAAATACAAGCAACTTGAAGCATTTCAAATAAAGAATTCCTTGTAGTGCATACTTCTTTTGGAACTTTTTTATATGCAAGTCCACATTCATTACAACGATTTTTAAATTCTGTAATTCTAGCTTTTACTTTAGCTTTAAAATTCCAATTACAAGCAAGTCTAATTTTTTCACAAGAAACTCCAAATTGAGAAATATCATTTTTTACTATTAAATTATACACATGTGCGGCACACTTAATATGAAAAGAATCATTATCAATTGGACAAAGTCTACTTTTTAAATAATCAACTGATCTTAAATGATTAGAAGCATTATCTAAAGAGACACTCATTATTTTATCACATATTCCATAATATTGTAAAATAGAACCTACTTTTGATGCTATATAAGAACCGATTTATTTTCTTCAACATATTTATACGCTAATATTCTTTTTTGCATGTTCCATTCATGGTCAATCCAATGGACAGTAAGTGTAAAATAATCATTACCATTAGGGATACGTCCCATATCAGAAGTAATAGATAATCTACCATCATAATAAGCAATTAAACAACAAAGAAAATGACAATATTCTTTTTTATATTTAAAAAGATCACTTTTAATTGTATTTCTTGGAATACCTTCATAATCTGGGTTATATAATTCTCGAATATAATGAACAAAACCAGGATGTGAATGGAATGAAAAAGGCAAACCACAAACAACAACCATTTAGCTAATTCTCTACGATCTTTTTCTTTACTATACGTGCGGTGTGAACTTCGACTAGCCGGGTTAGACATATTTAATACACCTTGAACCATATTAGAACCTCCAACTCCCATAGAACTTTCGGGTATGGGTGTTCCATTTCTATTAGCTCTTTCTATATCATCTAGGCGAGGAAATTCTTTATTACACTTTCGTAAATGTGTTCTTAGTCGTCCCGTTCCCCCTTGTGTACCCGTAGTTACATGTTTCATGACCAATTTACATTTAGTGCAAGTAACAATAGTTTTTTCCACATTTTGTATCAAAAATTTCCATACTAAAGATCTTTTAACACGTACGGCGGCGACATTTGAAAAAGTAGGTAAAGGGAGGACTTTATTTTTTTCTGGTAATTCAGTAACCGGACTAGTAGGGGTAGGGGTCTCTTCATCTTCCTCATTTATTTCTACTTCTTCATCTAATTCTTTCTCAAAATTATTATAACATCTATTTAAAGTCTCATGATCTACTTCATTTTTGGAATTAAATTTAATAGGTCCTAGTGACATAAAAAAGTTTCATTAACATGAGTATAATCATGAGTATTAACTACAAATCTAGGTGGCAAATTTTTAGAACTAGAACTACTTGCTCCCCCCTATTATTTTTTCTTTTCGACATTGGTCTTTTACCACTATTGCTTTCCAAATTCATGTTCAAATTTAAAATAATTAAATATTATGAAAAACAAGCAAGATAATATAATAAAAGAAATAAAATAACTTAATTAATAAACAAATAAAAAATTAAAGTTGGAAGTTGGAAAGAATGTACCAAACGTCTACGTAAAAGTAGACGTATAACCAAAGCCGGAATTGAGAGATGCCTATTGTAGCTTCCAAATTCCAATTTAATTCAAATAAATTTCCGAAATCCAAACTCCAAGTCAATATCACAATATAATAATTAACAATTTATCAGAGATTTAAAATTGATAGATTGTATAAGATGTATAAGTAAGTAGGTAGTGAATTTGTGATTTAAAATGGAAAAAAATGGTATATTTATAGTGTAAATGGGTTAGAAAGGGGTGGGGGGTATATTTTTGACCGGTTTGGGCCCCAGCCAAATGTATAAAAGAGCCCAACGGTCGAATTAATAAATAGTTTAACGGACCGGAACCGGTTCTGTAAGAACCGGTTCAACCGGATTAAAAACCGAGACCCGATTCGTTAACTGGTCAGGTGTCAATGGAGATTGGTTCCTTATTGGTTCAACCGGTACCGGATGGACCGGTACCGGATGGACCGGTACGGGAACCGAACCAAACCGGATAAAAACCGGTCTGTCTGCAACTCTTAGGTGTCAGCCACGTCCATGGTGTAGGTTCGGGGCATGACATAACTGATTTGTGGAAAAGAGGAAAAGAGAGTCGCACGATTGTGAAGAACAGATTCAAGTAGCGCTTCATCTTGGAAACGTATGGAGGCATCGAGGAGAGGAAAAGCTTTGGAAAATCGGCTTGCTCGACTTCAATTTCTCGGTGGAGGTAGGTTATGATTTATTTTATTTGATAGATAAACTCTTAATTGAGATTGATATGCATTGAATGATATTGTGAAGTCCTCTATGTACTTGATTGTGTGATTGTGTTGTTTGTGATTGGTCTGAAATTGAGACCGTGGAATTTGTAGTTTTGAACCCTAACTATCAAAGTGATGCCTTGAATAAAGAAGGTTTGATGAAATATTATCAATGAATTGAAATGTGGTGATAATACATGATAAAGTAATAGTATTATTGGATTGGGCTGTCATGTTTCGACATGGTATTCTTGGATCGAAGTGTCACGTTCCGACACAATATTATTGGATCAAATTTTCACGTTCTGACACGGTATTTTTGGATCGGAGTGTCACATTTCTACATGGTATAATTGGATCGGAGTGTCACATTCTGACACGGTAACATTAAAGGAAAAAGATATTGACTTGACTTAATGTACTCAATCTCAAAGAACCCATTTTCCCAACGAGCGTGGTGTGGAGGCATGATTCCTCGTGTGTGCTTGATATTATGATTGATTACGTACTTGATTCAGTTGTCACTTGTTCATGTTGTTTGTTACTTATCACCTACTAAGTGCTATAGTTAATTTTATACTATTATTCTTTGTATATTAGTTACTATTTTGAATTGGCCGATGATATCTACTAAGTACATGTTGCCTCGTACTGAGCCCTACTTGTGTTTTTCTTTATTTACCTTTTATGGAGTGTAGTGAGTGTACCAACGACTTTACTCGCCCTCCGTTCTAGCCAATCTCCAGCATATCAGGTTCCAGGGTGAGTTATTCATTCAAGCTTGTGTTGGATTCTCTCAGTCATGATATGATGTCCTATGTTTTCTGACACATGCCATTTTATTCTTTTATTTTGGTGTATTTAATACTCTTAGACTTAGAATTTAGAGACTAGTTGTCCTTGTTGTGATGACTTTCAAGTTTTGCGCATGACATACAGTAGACTATAATGAATTTGTGTTTCTTACATTAATGAGATTTAATCTTCCGCATTATGGTTAGTATTTTGTAAGCTAAATAATAAATATAAGCTGGGGTTGAATTCATTGGTTCGCCCACCTAGGAGATTAAGTGTGGGTGGCAAACCAATTAATTCAACCCCAGCTTATATTTATTATTTGGCTTACAAAATACTAATCATAATGTGGAATCTTAAATCTCATTAGTGTAAGAAACACAAATTCATTATAGTCTACTGTATGTCATACCCAAAACCTGAAAGTCATCACATCAAGGACATCTAATCTCCATATACTAAGTCTAAGAGTATCAAATACACCAAAATAAAAGAATAAAAGTGTATGTGTCCGAAATCATACGACATCATATCATGACTGAGAGAATCAAACACAACTTGAATGAATAGCTCACCCTGGAACCTGATATGCTGGAGACTGGCTAGAACTGAGGGTGAGTAAAATCGTTGGTACATTCGAAGCACTCCATAAAAGGGAAACAAAGAAAATTATAAGTAGGGCTCAGTACGAGGAAACATGTACTGATTACATATCATCGGCCAACTCAAAATAGTAACTAATATACAAAGAATTATAGTATAAAATTAACTATAGCACTTAGTAGGTGATAAGCAATAAACAACATGAACAAGTGAAAACTGAATCAAGTACGAAATCAATCACAATATCAAGCACACACGAGGACTCATGCCTCCACACCATGCTCATTCGGGAAATGGGTTCTTTGAGATTGAGTACATTAAGTTAACTCAATAACTTTTTCCTTTAATGTTACTATGTCAAAACGTGACACTCCGATCCAATTATACCATGTCAGAATGTGACACTCTGATCCAAAAATACCGTGTCTGAACGTGACACTCTGATCCAATAATTCGATGTCGGAATGTGACACTCCGATCCAAGAATATCGTGTCGGAACGTGACACTCCGATCCAATAATACTATTAATTTATCATGAATTATCACTACCTTTAAATTCATTGATCATATTTCATCAAACATTTTTTATTCAAGGAATCACTTCGATAGAGAGAGTTCAAGATTACAAATTCCACGGTCTCAATTTCAGACCAATCACAAACCACAAAACAAAGCCACGCAATCACACAATCAAGTACATAGAGGACTTCACAATATCATTCAATGCATATCAATCTCTGATAAGTGTTTATCTATTAAATAGAATAAACCATAACCTACCTCCTCCGTGAAATTGAAGTCGAGCAAGCTAATTTTCCAAAGCTTTTCCTCTCCTCAATGCCTCCAAACGTTTCCATGCTGAAGTGCTCCATGAATATGTTCTTCAGAATCTTGCGTTTCGCTTTTCCTCTTTTCTACAGATAAGTTATTACCCTAATTGTATACCATAAAAATTATAAAAGTAGTAAAAGTGACCCACTATTAATTTTAATGTTATTCTCTTTAATCACTAACTAAATAAATTATTCAAACAACCCCACTAATTTCATATTGTAGTTATGAATAGTCCAAAATACCTATTTAGAATCTATCTAAAATTATTTTATGATATAAAAAGCTCTAGCACTCCAAACGACCAAATGGGTCATTACAATCACTCTCAGAAATGTTTGAAGAAAAAAGTCAATAACTTCAATTTAATACCAATTGTGTTAGAAAAAACATTAATTTGCTAAAAGGATATTTTGGAACTAAGTTAAGTAAAATAAAATTATTAAGTACGACTATATAAGTAATTTTTTATTTATAAACTTACTTTTTTTATAAAAAAAAAATTGAGTAATGGGCTAAGTGGGTTAGTAAGATAAATTAGTTAGATCGTATGTCGTTAAGTAATTGTGCTAGAAAATGATATTAGTGGATAGATCTTCTCCAAATTAGTATTATGCGATAATTTATTGACGGTGTAACTATTATAAATTCATTAAAATAACCGACTTTGTTTTAAGAGTTCCTGTAGGGATTTATTTGATTAAATTTTTTTTGTCAATGATTAGCCTTAACAATGTAAAAATATTTATCATAGTTTTTCACCATAAAGATATCATAGGGATCTTCTCTACTCATCCTTTAATACCCTAGATAATTTTTTGTAAACATAAACATCAAGCACAAATGTTCATACTATCACATATATTAAACATACAAAATAGGATCCTAAACATATTAATCTAACATAAAAATCTTCATCGATGCTATACCTGATGAGAAGAACTAAGTGAAAGCAGAGTTGAAGAACTAGTTACCTCCTTTCCCTAGCTGCCGTCAATGATGAAAAGGTGGAAAGAATATTGAATAACCCTAATTGATGGAGAAAGGACCATTTTATAGAAGATTAGGTTTAATCTTGTCCGTCCATCAACTGACAAGTCTGAGAGATGAGATTTATTTTTTAATAATAATTATTTATGGGCTTTTTTTTATTTGGGCCACACATATGTTAACAAGGGAAAATTGTCAAAATGTCAATATTTAAGAATTTAATAGGATCCCTTCGCTACATTTTTAATATTTATTAAAAGTGTCAATATTTAAGTTTGTTATATATCTGATTTATATATTTTTAAAATGTTTTAATTTGAATCAATACAACTATTTAATAACAAAAAGGAGAAAATCAATGTAACACTCCAGAAATTTTTGAGCTAAGACATGAGCCGTTTTTTGTAGTGAGTGAGATTTTACCAAGGAATTAAATATTTCTTTAGTGTTAAGGTCACTAGAAATAGCACCTTGAGTTCTAAAAAGAACTAAATTGGAAATAACAAAAATCTGAAATTTGGAGAGTTAAGCTAAGTATGAGTTTTAGGTCAACTTCAAACGACTATAATTTCTAGCACATGATGAGTTAGGTGTGCTACAAGATACATTAGGAAAGATATTTGAAGTTTGTTGTCCAGTTAAGGAAAGTTAGCAGAAAATAGTGAGGGGTATTTTGGTCTTTTCCTTATCCAACCAGATTTAATTCATTTTTTGTATTATTTTAGGGGTATAATCCTATTAGGTTCAATTTAATAATCCTAATATGCAACTAGGATTTTAGTTTAGAGTGCAAGAAGAGAAAAGAAGAGAAAAGAGGAGAAAAGAGGAGAGGATCAAGCGTTCGTCGAGATTCTTGCGTCTTGTTGTGGAATGTTTTCATGGGTTTAAGCCCTAAGAGGTATGTAAGCTTCCATAGTGTTGGGTTAGTTCACCCACACGCAAAACAAGTTATTTTCGGCGTACTTTCATTCTCAAAAAGTTGAAGGATTCAAGTTCTTGATAGGTGTTCTTGATGTTCATTATAGATCTCGTCTTGTTGGGTTTTGATGATTTCTTGTGATGAAATTGATTGTTTGGAGTGTTTTTTCGGGTGTATTAGTGTTTACTTAGGTTTATTTATTCAATTTAAGGAAAACTTGAGAAAATAAATCAATTAAATGCGATTTAAGGTCAAAAAGCGAGAGGCAAAATTTATCAAAACCTTGTCAGCAGGGGAGATGCTGGCGCGGCGTGCCCCAGTTGCGCCCAAGGGGCATGCTGTCTTTGAAGTTAAAGGCTGGCGCCCCGCGACCAGACCGTGCCAGGGTCTCCTGCCCCCAATTTTTTTCGTCTGTTGTCCCGTTTGAGTTCATTTAAAGTGTATCTTCACTTCTTTTGATTCTAAACACTTAAAAATCATTCATAACAATAATCATAACCTTGAATTAATAATTGAAATCCACGTTAAAGTTAAGATTAAGTTTTGAGAGTTCTTCCGACCCTTTTGAGAGAGTCCCTTTGAGTCCTTTTAAGGAGTCTAATAGAACTTTGAGTAACTTGTTTCAAGACTAGTGAGTATGAGGATGAAGAAAATTTATCCATGAGTCTACTTTGTCACCATGAGATATTTCATATCATGAACCATAACTCTTGAATTCATGATTCACATTCAAGAGAGAGTTAAGAGTAGAGTTCAAGAAAGCCTTTGAGTTCAATTCTGAATCCTTTGAGATCAACTATGAATTTGAACTAAGTTTTGAGGAAGTAAGTAAGAAAATGAGAAAAGTCATTTACATGAATTCCATTGTTATACCTCGAAAATGCAATAACCTAGACTAGAGCCTCACCTAGTGTCTAATGTCTAAAATAGTGTTTCCAGGTGTAAACAAAGTTAATTCACTTGATTAGGAAGTATTAGAGTATAAACGTCGTCCGGAGACTAGTAAAAGTGATCTAGTGTGCCTTTAGGTCTTGGAAGGGGTTTAAATAGTCGTATGAGGGTTAAATCTTGTAATAAGACTTTGAACATATCTACACATTTAGTATCAAAACATCCGGGTACGACTCCCCAAAGACCACCTTAAGGGTCCTTGAGGAGGACTCAACCATTGACCCTAAAAGTTATCAACAAAACAGCTTGGAACTACGATGGAGGGGTTGAAGGGCCGTCGATGGACTCACGCCCTGTCGATGGTGGTCGTGAGTCCATACTTAGACGCCTTCCCCTTGGTCCCCAAAATTGACCCTCAGTCTCAAACCACGCTTGGACAGGACGGTCCGTGGAGTGGTTGATGAGGTCTCGTCGTTTGACCCCAATTTCACTGCCTCCAACGACTTAAGTCTGGGTTGTTGAGTAATTAGTTAATTAACTAATTAATACTTAGGGATGGTTACAATTAGTTAGTTTAACAATATTAAAGTATCCTAAGTCATTAAGTTAGCCTAACACCCCATAACTCTCACAACCCAAAAGCTCTTATCTCTCTCTAGTTTCTCTCACTACCCGAAAGACCCCCATTGAAGAAGAAGATCAAGCTTTCTCTACGGCTTCAAGAACAAAATTTTCCTTCACAAATATCAAAGGATTGTTAAGGTATGGAGGCTATTCACTCTAGGGACTCCTTTCCCCAAGAGGTTCTTCAAAATTTTGACTTCAATGTTCTTCAAAAACCTAGTTTTCATCCAATTTCATGGTTCTTCTTTCTAACTGGATTTGTTTCATAACACCCCAGAAATTTTTTCGAACTAAGACTCGAACCGTTAATAGTAGTGAGTGAGATTTCACCATGGAATTAAAAATTCCTTACGTATTAAGGTCAGTTCACTAGATTTAGCACCTTGAGTTCCAAAAACATTCAAATTGGAAATAGCAAAAATCTAA
Source organism: Solanum sitiens (assembly GCA_016801875.1). Taxonomy (NCBI): domain Eukaryota; kingdom Viridiplantae; phylum Streptophyta; class Magnoliopsida; order Solanales; family Solanaceae; genus Solanum; species Solanum sitiens. Next base: position 358,694 of record JABWTJ010000890.1, on the reverse strand, counting down.
AATTTTGCAAGTTAAGCTAAGTATGAGTTCTGGGTCAACTTCAAACGACCATAACTCCTAGAACAGGGTGATTTAGGTGAGCTAAAAGATACCATAGGAAATATCTTTGAATTATCTTTCCAAAGTTGTCTAGTTTGCTAATTTTCGAGTCCGGATGAGTGAGATATGACCTTTTGAAGTTAGGCTGTCCAGTTAAGGAAAGTTAGCTGAAAATAGTGAGGGGTATTTTGGTCCTTTCCTTACCCAATCGGATTTAATTCGTTTTTAGTACTATTTTAAGGGTCTAATCCTTTTAGGTTCTGATTTATAATCCTAAAATACGCTTAGGTTTTAGTTGAGAGTTCAAGAAGAGGCAAGAAAAGAAAAGAGGAGAAAAGAGGCAAGAATGAAAGCGTTCGTCGACGTTCTTGAGTTCAGTTGCGGATTTTAGCCATGGGTCTAATCCCTAAGAAGTATTTAATCTTCCATAGTGTTGGGTTTGTTACCCACACGCCAAACATGTTATTTTCAGCACAATTTCATTCTTAAAAAGTTGAAGGATTTAAGTTCTTGATAGGTGTTATTGAGGTTCATTGTAGATCTTGTCTTGTTGGCATTTTGATGAATTCTTGTGATTAAAGTGGTTGTTTGGAGTGTTGTTTTGAGTGTAGTGTTTACTTAGTTTGGGTAATTGAATTTAAGAAAAACATGAGAAAAGAAATCGATTAAATATGATTTAGGGTCAGAAAATGAGAGGCGAAAATCGTCGAAACATTGCCTGAACAGGGGCTGGAGTGGCGCGCCCCAGATGCGCCCAGAGGTCTGGGGCGCTGCGCCTGCAGTGAGCCCAAAGTAAGTCTCTTAAGTTAGGGGCTGGCGCCACGCGCCAGGGTCGCCTTCCCCCACTCCTTTTGCGTCGGTGGTCCCGTTTGAGGTCATTTAAAGTGTATCTTCACTCCTTTTGATTCTAAACACTTTAAACTACTTCTAATCACTTGGAAATAATTCAAAACATAAATCATAACCTTTAAATAATAATTCAAATTCAAAGTAAGGTTAAGATTATGTTTTGAGAGTTCTTCCGGACCTTTTGAGGGACTTCCTTCGAGTCCTTTTGAGGAGTCTTCTACAACTTCTAGTAACTTGTTTCAAGACTCAGGTAGATGAGCATGAGAGTGAGGAGAATGTATTCATGAGTCTACAATATCACCTAGATCATTCATGTCATGAACGAAAATTCTTGAATTCATAATTCATATTCAAGAAAGTCTTTAAGTTAAATTGTGAATTCTTTGAGATCCATCATTGAATTGAACTAAGTTTTGACAAATTAAATAAGAGAATGAGAGAGTCATATACATGAGATCCATCTAGTTATTTAGACCCTCGAGTCGAGTTATTCATGCCCATAACTTCCGCATGAATTCCATAAATTGAGTATCATTGAGAGGAGAAGTATCTCCAAGTACTAAGTTGTAAGTATTGAGTTCCTTATTCCTATATTGAGTTAAGAAGTACCTTTTAGTTCTCGAGTTGAGTAGTTCATGCTCATAATTTCCGCATGAACTCTCCAAGTTGAAAATCATGAAATCATCCATAAACATGAGATCATGAACCTTGAATCGATACTTTAATTCAAGGAAAGTTAAGAGTCAATTTAAAAAGTCAAGAAGCAAGTCAATGTGAGTTCTTAAAGTTTTCAAAGAGTCTTAAACAATTATTTTAACTTTGATTTAAGGTTCAAGTTACAAGTCAAGAAAGAGTAAAGAGTTGAGTTAAATTCTCAAAAGAAATAAGGGAACTAAGTATTCCCTAAGAATTAAAGTTTCATGTTAAGTAAAGAGCAAGAGTGGAGTTCATTTCTCAAAAGTTATAAGGGGACTAAGTCTTCCCTAAAGGTTTATAAATGTTTCACAGTTAAGTTAAAAAGGAAACTAAGAGTTTCAAAAGGATTTTGAACAAAATGGGGAAATTTGATTCAAAAAGGAGCTTTTTAAAGCTAAAGGGTTTAGTAAATTATCTCAATCCAAAGGAAGGAAGTTTTATTAAAAGTATGAGCTAAAGTATGTTTTGGGAGTAGTATTGAGCACCGATGTGGGGATGAGAGTTCTATTAACTCAAGTCCCCATGTAAACCATATAGGCATCATGGGTATTAACGTGTCAGACTTTTTACATGATCACGTAAGTTTAGCCAGTGGATCCACTAGGTAGAGGATGGTCTATGCGAGGGCAAAGTATAGGACATTTCTGGCAGTATGGACGAGACGTTGTATCACCACTTAGGCTCATAATGGTGGTTGTCGATTAGAGAAACTCACACAGTATTAATTACATGGTTCCTCAAGGGGTTCTTCTTAGTATGAATGGGGGTATGAGACTTCATTCATGCATTGCACAAGTAGATTTTGAGAGGGAGCATGATCTTTTTTTATGATATTATTATCTTGAGTTAACATCATGTTTTTAAACTGCTTTTCTTTATATTGCACTTGTTTGAAACTACTTTATATTGAAATGAATTCAAATAAGTATCATGAGTTGATTATTTCGAGTTGAGTACCTTAAGTTGATTATCTTTAGTTGATATGTGCTTCATTGCGTCAAGTATCATATCTTTGAAGTTGAGTGTCTAAATCTTTCAGTTGAATATCTTATTCTTCATTTGAGTTGAGTTGAAAAGAGGTAAGAATGTTTCTTTTTATTCAAGTATCAAGCTTATGTTATACTTTAGAATTCCCCTTACATGCTCGTACCTTCCACGTACTGAGTCAATTGGCCTGCATCTTCTCATGATGTATACACATGTATACAGGATCATCAAAAGGAGCTTAGTTGATACATCCGAGAGTTCGAGTTAGCTATGGTGAGCCTCCTCGCTTCCGGAGGATTTTGGTTACTTTTAGGTTTAGTCAGGAGGTCGTGGGTCTTGTCCCGACTTCCATCATTCTCATTTAGAGGCTTCATAGATAGTCAGCGTAGTTGAAGATTCTGTATTAATCATTTATTTTATTAATTTTTTTAAAGACTAAAGTTGCCTATTTAATGGCTAGTTGATTATATTATTTTATTCAAAGTTGTTCATTTGAGTTACAACCTTAAAAAGTTGAGTTTATTGAATTATATTCAGTGTTAAGCTTTTGTATGCTTAAGTTAGTCTTCCGCTTGTAGTCAGTCAGGATGAGGGTTCGCTTGGGGACCAACAATGATCTTCGAGTGCCGGCAACGTCCAGGGTGTAGACTCTGGTCGTGACATTTTTAGTCTCAATTTGATTATTAGTGATGAATTATGCATGGTTATGGGTGGATTGATTTACTACTTTACGCTTTGACCTAATTCCTTAAAAAAAAGCCCATGAATACCTTCCTTCTCCTAACCCTAACTTGTGAATTAGGTTGGTTTATGATTAAGGGAGATGTAATTGAATGTATTCTTGCATACTTTACTATTATATGATGATGATGAATGAATCCTTAGGTGAATATCATGAATTTCTGGTGAAGTCTTGAATGGGTTTTCTTGGAGGCCAATGGTAAGACCTTCAAGGTCATGAGCACTTTATTGTAAGAATGTTGGTCTATTCTTGATAATGTTATTCCATTGAAGTATGAATATGTTAGTACGATATGATTGTGATGAAGTTATGAATATGTTAACATGATATGAATGTGATGAATTGTGAGATGATAATAAGTTTATTATTATGAGGGATTGGAGGTGATTCCTATGTGCATCTTATTACTATGTTTATGAGGTGATATTCTCACATAATGTTGATTTTTGTGATGAAAGGACTTTCTCATCCTAGAACTTAGGAGCTATGAACATGATATATGAGGGCCTAATCTCCTAAGACCTATGTTATGAATAAATGATAAGAAAGACTCTAAGATACTTCAAAAAGGGAATTTAGCTTAGCCCCAAGTGAACTTGACAATGAGAGGTGTCTCTTCCCAAAAGAAGGTAGGTTCACCAAATTTTCTCATGAGGTGGAAACCACGATGTGAATTAGCATAAAGAGGGTTTCTAGTAACAACCTTCTAGTTCCTTAACTATGTGCCCCCATAGGAAACCTAGTTAATGGATCCACCTAGATGCTATTATGATATATATGTCCTACCTTGGCAAGTAGGATGCTCTCATTTTGGTAGACAACCACATACTTACAAAGTTGTGAAGTGAAATTCCCTACTTGGGGGACCAATCACTTAGGGATATCCAACTTACCAACCTTGCATGCTAAAAACTGAAATAGATCACCAGTACAATATACTTGTTATTTTATGAAATCATGCGGAACACATTCCTAGTTATTTCTAATAATCTGAATATAACTAAATACTTAGTTCAATGCTATCTTTATTTGTTTTATTTTTGTTTCAAAGAACGATTTTTGAGTTAAATATTCTATATTTAAAATGTTCTTACATATTCTTTGTTGGATTGACTCCGACTCATAGTTGGGTAAATATATTACATATGATCATTTATATTTCCTTTCAAGAAGTATATATTTGGACAATATCAGTAACTTTCGAGCTATTCAGGTATATTTTGTACCATTATGTATATATCTATACTAAGACCTCAATCCTTGTCGAATTTTCTTCCAGCCTGTTTTATTGTTAGCTTATTTAATTTAGTGCTTGTATTTAGATTCTGACTTTCCTAGTAAGGGTTTATGGTAACTGCAATTATGATTTGATTTTAGATCGTGACAGTGATGCTTGACGTGCATTTTACTTGGTAAGAATATTTAATGTTTCTTGAGAATATAAAATAATTAAAAGAATAGATTTTCTATCAAATATATGGTTAAAATGCTAACTTAGTATATTGTAACTTTTTATATGTAGATGTTTGAGTATAGCCATAAAGACCGGACATCCTTAACCTAATAAACATACATTTTTACCGTGTTTCAAATATATGTAGACAAATATATGATCTATAAGAATTATTTTAGTAAAAAATAATTTAGGGACTATAAGGCTACATAAAAATAGACTTTTGCTCGACTTCTTCTCAAACTGTGATTACTATGAGAGCTTTCATGCGCTACACTTCCCTTTGATGATTGTAAAATATATAACAATAAAAATTTGCATAACTTAAATGAGTAAAAAAATACCTATATTATTTATCCAGGCAACATAGATTATGTATAAAAAAATATTAGAAAAATGATTCTCCTAAATAATTTCTTGAAATACTGCTTGATTAGAAGTGACTAAAAAGTCTTAAACAAATATTTTGAAAAAAAGTATTTTTTGCAACACTTAAAAAGATTGTAATGGACAAACGTCAAACATTTTTCTCATTCAAATATGTGAAAAGAAAATTATAAGACCTGTAGTTGATGGATTTCAATTACTTACCTTGTATTTTTATGGTTACACATTTTTTCAATTGACTTTAATTCAATAAAAACGCAATTACACGTCTATTAAAAAATTCAACAAAAAACTCTCTACAGAAAAATAAATTGTCACCAAAATTCAGGTAGAAGTAATACGATAATACACTAGACATATCAATCTATGTTTGCACCAGAAGATTCTCCAACTTGTATGTTCTCATTAATAAGCTTGTGAGAAATTGGATTGTCTTGAATCTTAAATTTATTCTCCAATTCTGAGACTTTATTTTGCAACTCTTTAATCTTAATCTTTGCCAACTCACTCTTCACAGTATACAGTAAACCCATTTTCATTTTCCACTTCTTGTTATCTTGTTCCTGAAGCTTCTGGTTTAGTTGTGTAATTTCCCTTTCTGTTGCATCAAATACACCTTTGTAAAACATTACAGTGATGTCTAGTTGGTCAAGCTTTTGTTTTAGGACCCCAATTTCCATTTTCTTGGCTTCTAATGTAACCTTGTGAACCTCTTCTAACATAACAACTTTCCTCAATAGCAAATTTCTTTCACGCCTCAATGACATTATCTCTTTGTTCTGATCAATCTCTTCCGCCATAGTTTAGCCTTTATTAGAGACACGAGAAAGGAAGAAAGTGAATAAAATTCATTTATAATTTTGTTTTTTATTCTTACGTTTGTACCTAAAGTTGACATTTACTACTTCTATTAAAGTAGATTGATATTGTATATGAATCATACTTAGAACGTAAATATGAAGAAAAAAAAAGTCATTATTCATCATCAAAAAATTTCATTTTGTCAAAAAATATATAAAAGTAATTAGTAAATATTTATTTGAATAATATTACATAATTAAATTATTAACTTTAAGAATAAATAATTAAATCTAAAATACATAATATTATTTCACCATAATTAACATTAAAACATGTTGTAACGACCCTCTTAGTCATTTTTATGAATTTTAACCTTTATATTTATATTAACCTTTTTAGTAGCTTTTATGAATAGTTTATGACTTATAAGAATGAGTGACATGATTTTTAGATGGAATAAAAGATTATTTTGTTGATAATAATAGAATATAAATAAATAGATAATTAAGGGCAAAAGCCCTAAACTGTTAAAATCAGCAAAATGGGAAAACGAAGAAAAAAAGAAACGAACGGAATATGGATCAAAACGCAGACGGAAAAGAAAAGAAAAGAAAAGAAAAGAAAAAAAGGAAAAGCAGAAATTTATTTGAGCAAATCGACAGTCGGCATGGGAACTGACAACCTCACGTTCAAGTAACCAAGAAATAACAAAGTCTTAAAGTTGTAATTAGTGCATGCGTGAATAGCTAGAAATTGAATTAGGCATATGGGTTTCTGGAATGTGAAATTGAGAATTTTGGCTAGAAATCTTGGAAAGAATTTGTTGTCAATGATTCGCTAATGATTATACTATAGGATTTGGGAGGTTAAAATCAAATAAATGAAATTTGAAAGATTTGGTTACTGCAACGTGACTTTTTTTGGGATTAACATATTCAGTGGGTTTGATTTTTGATTTGCTTGATTATTACCTTACGATTTAATTTAAGGTATATTAATATAAGTAATTAAATATTAGTGTATTGTGACACCATTAGATTTATATGAGATTTGGAGGAATTAAGACCTAACCCTAGGCTACAATTCGGAGAAAATATGAAAGTTCATATATTAATTGGCATCAAGATTTGAAACTTGATTATAAATTTTGGTAAATTTTTGTGGTCAACAATAAACACATAGTAATATGAGTGTTGTTAGTTTTGAATCCTTATTGTGATCTTTAATGTGAATAGATTGCTTTCAGTTGGAAGTACAACGAAAGGGGAAGGCTCAAGTCCGGGAGCGAATTTTTATTAAGTGTATGAAATTCGTGTATTTTCCTTGTGTTATGTGTTTGGGAATAATGAGACTTGGTGAAGGGTTGACTTGTCCACCTTGATGAATTCTAATAATGAAAAGGGATAATAAAAGGCAATGTAATATATTGTTTGTGTGTGATGGGTTGAGAATCGTACGAGTACCGGTGTTATAAAGACATAGTTTATTATTATAGAATGTGGATTGTAATACGAGAATGCCAAAACATATGGGCATTAGCTGATATATTATTGACTTGATTTATTATGAGTGATTATGTTCATTACTGAACCAGCATATTTGTGTTAATTGAGGTGATTATATATATGTCATAGCGACATTTGATTTATTGAGATGTTGCATCATCCCCTTTATTTGATATCATATTGTGTAGATGCATTGACATGAGATTGGGTGTGAGTAAAGGTCTAACACGTGGAGATCGTCCGTGTTGAGATCGATTTATGATTATTAGGGCAAGCGGAGATCATGCGTGCAATAGAGAAGTTATGATTACAATTTGGGCACGTGGAGATCGTCCGTGCGAATTTTACTTGATTTATGATAGTGTGTTGAGATTGTCTCAATGACACGTGGATATAGTCTGTGTCGGTATATGGACCTCGCGAGTCCCTCATGGGTCATGAACTCTCGATGTATTTTCGAGGAGTATCATGTATATACGGTTGAGAGAGTACTTGGTATTTGGAGGCATATAATTTCTTGGTGTCATATTGCATTGCAACCCATGATATCCTTCATTCTTTATGATTGTGGATTTTATTGGTGATTAGAAAGTACTTGATATTTGGTTACCCCTATTTGATGAACTTGATCTTATGTTTTGCTGATATTGTGAGTGCTTTGTTGTGGAGGGTTTAATTCATGAATATTGAGCTTGTCGCTGAGAATATGTGATTGTTAGTATGTTGTTGTTGAGATATGTGCTTGTAAATGGTGAACTGTTAGGTTGGATTGGTTTTATGCAGGTTGTAGTTATGGAGATTTGGTTGGGGTGTAAGTAGTACCCGTATTTTATCCCCTTAGCTTGTGTTTAGAGGTTTACTTGCTGATTACCGTGTGGTTTGGTACTCACCCCTTGCTTCTACAATTTTTTGTAGGTTATTAGCCTGGACTTTGTGATATTTTCTCTTCTTCTTGTCTGGGATTCTTATGGAGATTTGTGAGGTAGTTGCTTGTCATTTCGGCGGACCTTCTTACTCCTATTTATGATCTTGTTCTACTCTAGGAACAATGTCATATGAGACTTCTATCTTTCTTTTGATTCATTTTAATACTTTAGAGGCTTGTACACTTGACAACCAAGTTTTGGGGATTGAATTAAGTTAAATTATTATTGAAATTTTGTTTTATTTCTGCACGTAATTAAGAGATTGGGCTGACTTGTCTTGGTGGGATGAGATGAGTTCCATCACATCCTATTTTGGGTCGTCACAAAATGGTATCATAGGCCCAGGTTCATAGGTCTCACGTGTGTACAAGTCAAGTCTAATTAGAGTTTTAAGGATCGATATGGAGACGTCTATACTTATCTTAAAGACGCAATAGCGACTTTAAGGAAATATCTTAACTTTTTGAATCTCTATTATGCATCTTTTCTCCATTTTGATTATTACCTCTTCATTCCATTTTTCTCTCATTTATATGTTGACTCGTGCATAGTTCCTCATGTGATTAGTTATTGTGTCGTGTATTAGTTGGAAGTTAGATATGGTATTAAGTTGGAAATGGTATATTTATAAAAGAAATGTGTGATCATATTTGAAGGGATTGAGTAAGGTAAGTCACCCCAGAAATAAAAAAGAATAGTACGTGTATGGTATATATAATATTTATAGTGATTTAACAATTGTAAGTTGAATAATTAATAGTATAGCTAGATGAGGGATGTGTAACTTTGGAAACTATAGTTAGTAAAGTGTTCATAACATGTATGGATTGCTTAGCGAATAGTGAGAATGATGTTGACCAATTGAGATTAGAATTTCAACTATGATCTTATAGATTGTGTGTATATCAAAGAGGACCATCATACGACTACCACAATAGTATCGATGCTTACTTGGTTATGGTTATGGAGTGTGTTAATGTTGACATTGACTTGACCTACGAAAAAATATATAGATAAATTGGGCTAGATACAAAACTGATTTGGTAATATTTTACAACTATTTGATGGGTAGAAATGTGTGACCTATTTGGATATGATCTTCTCGATAGGTATGATGTGTTCTAGTGGTGGATGTAACGGACTTTCACGATGTGGTACTAGTGGTATATGAAAAAAAAATATGTTGATTGTTAAGCGTGAATACAAACTACATAAGGAGCTATAAGTTGTATCATATGCTCGTATAATAAGGTTCGATGTTGCATTCATATTTGAGAAACCAACTAGCTTGTTACTAAAGATGAATGAATTAGGCATTATATTGTAAGGAAAATTTTAGTGGTGGATCATTGGTACGGTTTTGATGTGTTTAGGTTGTGAAGTGTATCTTGAGGATTTTAAATGAGGACCAGTGATTTCATATTAAGGTCCAAAGGAATGGGTAGATACCACAATGATAAGCTTATGGGTAAAGGAAGTCTCAAATATTATATTTATGTGAATGTAATTGAAGATTTTAGTAAAAGTGTATATAAAAGTGGGTTAGTCCTTTGATTTTTTTTTTGGTATAACTGGGTTTATGGTGTCATATTGATGAAAAGATTGACTTAGTGGTGATGACAAGAGATAACTAAGCATGATAATAATAATAAGAGTTCGTGAGGGATTATGATTGAGATGCAACTATATAATAAGGATTGTTATTTAAACAAATTTTGTATTGTAATGACGACTTGTAAGTATTTAAGGTTGTGGTTTGATACTATTTGGTTAGTAGCTTGATGGCATGAAAATTTATAGGAGATGTTGAGACACCGCTTGAACAGACTTGAAAGGAGCTAGAGTTATAAATGGGAAGAATTCGTAGGATGTAATTTAGCCTTCGAAAGGAAGCGAGAACATAAATATTTACTCCAATTATAAGGGCCAAAGATGTATCTTTACAACGAATAGATAATTGGATTCAGAGAGATGTAGTTCTGTTTTGCTCTGATTAAGTTTTGAGTTTTGGTAATGAGTACGTGCTGGATTTTAAGGAAAGATACGGTAAGATCAATGGAGAGGCGATCTGTTATAGGCTACGATACGTGAATTTAGAAAGATCTTCAAGGTATGAGCTAATGTTCATAGATAAAGGGATTGAATTGCACAATTTGATTCAAAACTCAAGGTTTCATGGTGAGTTTAGGTTTGTGGTAGTGTGTTTTGTCAAGGGATGAATTTGTAAGGTAAGAAATGATCGGCCACATTGAGTATGAAGCATTTGGAAGGACTTTAAATTTGAATAGTAAATTTGGTTACCATTGATGTTATACCTAAGTAGGTTTCACATAATGTTTTGGTTTAGAGTATAAAGTTGCATTTCATGGATTATTGGTCAATTATTAAGATTGGTAAGTGAGTCAGCGAAGGAAACAAAATTTTGCTCTATTAAAGAGTTCAAGGTATTTAAAAATCTTCATCATGGAAAGAATATAAGAGATGTGAAGGAATAAGACCTCTTACACAAACTCTTGGTTTGAAGTGAAGGTTGTGTGAGTTTTCATATATAAGTTCTAATATGACTATGAATGTGAATTGGTTCGATATAGACTTATTTAGGTTTTATCATCGATTTTTATAAAGATGGAGTTTTAGTTTGGGTGACAAACTATGATGTGTGAAATATTTTATATGGTTATGTCGAGCTAGATTATTCAAAATATGATAGGTAACTTATGAATGTTCAACGGTGTGGACCTACAGTTTTACATGGTTAATGAAGATTTTGAGGGGGTTGAGACTACTTTGTTGTTGGGACGATATAGACTGATATATTGTGCTACATAGGAATTTGATGGTAAATAGAGACTATATTCTTATCGTATATAGAATAATTGGGGTGACCAAAGACATTTCTAAGTGTTGGCATGAGGTATGTGATGGTTTGAAATAGTAGTTAAAGGATTGTAAGTGGAAGTTGTGTGGAGTTGACTTTGGGGGTAATTTAATATTTTTTATCTCGATAAAAGGTACTATCAAATTTGAAATTAGTGCTATCAGTCTTGTGTGGGACTCGTATTTATCATAAAATGCTTATTTGGAAAGAGAGAGCGCCATAGTTTGAAATTTTGGAGATGATAATGTATTTGCTAAGAAGACTTTAATAGTAATAACGGGTTGAGAGAAAGGTAATTAGTTGGTGTGGTTATGATGTTCTGTTAGTATTACGAGTGTTGATCGTAGTGAAGTATTGTGAAGAGCATATGTGGTTCGATAAAATAAGTATGTGAGCAATTATAATCGGGACTAGATTGGTAATTATGGGTAACTGGAAAATTAAAGAATGAGAGTCATATGAATGAAAATGTTTGATATGGGCACTATGGAAGACGTATCTAGTGTTATTCAACTTTGGCTCTGTATATTCTCATATGACCATCTATTTGGATTTGGGTATAGTTTGGAATGTACACGTGTTTTCATATCTCTGTGAATTCCTAGTGGTGGATCGGGTATACCGATCATCTGATTGTCTTCTTGGTAGGGTAACATCTTTGGTTAGACTTTTTTATTTCAGTTACCGAAGATTTCATATTATTGGGATAGTTGAAGTAAACTAGTAATTCTATAGTCACCACCTTGCTTAAGAGAATTCGTAGAAGTGCTACCATGGATACTTAGAGTTGTCTGATAGTCTTAATATTCATAATATTTTCATCGAGGTCACGTTCCTAATATGTGTGATTGAATGAAGGGAGCATTGGGTCTAGCTCTACCTTTCTTAAAGGTTATCTACAATAAGAAAGTGTTGTTAGAGGTTTTGCATCCTAGAGTGTACCAATTGTTGGGTGCTTGATCTTGTTCCTCTTTGGATTAGATATGTTTGATTCTCCCTTGATGGGTACCCTATCTCTAAGGATCAGATTTTTATAGCTTAAACTCGTGAAAAGATCATGTTGTGAGAAGGGAATCTTGATAAGATATGTGGTTATCTGTTCATTTTAAGTTTCTGGTGGTTGATTCAGGCTCACTTCTGATTGTTGTCAGTATTAATTCAAAAGGATATCTTGGTTATGTGAGAAAAGATTTGTCATAGTGGTTGTGTTAAGGTCCAATGGGTTTGAGTTTAGATTGAAGAAAAAAATCAATAATTTCAATTTAATACCAATTGTGTTAGAAAAACATTAATTTGCTAAAAAGTTATTTCGAACAAAATTAAGTAAAATAACACATTGAGAAATAGGCTAAGAAGGTAAGTAAGATAAATTATTTAGATCGTATGTCATTAATTAATTGTGCTAGAAAATGATATTAATGGCTAGATCTTCTCCAAATTAGCATTAACTATTATAAATTCATAAAAATAACTTATTTTCTTTTAAGAGTTCCTCTAGGGATTTATTTGATTAAAAGAGTTTTTATCAATGACTAGCCTTAACAATGTAAAAAAATTTATCATAGTTTTTCTCCATAAAGATACCATAAGGATCTTCTCTAGTCATCCTTTAATACTCTAGATAATTTTTTGTAAACATAAACATCAAGCACAAATGTTCATACTATCACATATATTAAACATACAAAATAGGATCCTAAACATACTAATCTAACATGAAAATCTTCATAAATGATATACCTAATGAGAAGAACTAAGTGAAACCGAAGTTGAATAACTAGTTACCTCCTTGCCCTAGCTGCAGTCAATGATGAAAAAGTGAAGAGAATATTGAATAACCCTAATTGATGGAGAAAGGACCATTTTATAGAAGATTAGGTTTAATCTTGTGCCATCAAGTGACAAGTCTGACAGATGAGATTTATTTTTTATTAAAATTTATTTATGGCCTTTTTTTTATATTTGGGCCACACATATATTAACAAGGGAAATTTTGCAAAATGTCGATATTTAATCATTTAATAGGATCCCTTTGCTACATTTTCAATATTTATCAAAAGTGTCAATATTTTAGTTTGTTATAATTCTGATTTATGTGTTTTTAAAATTTATTTTAATTTGAAACAATACAACTATTTAATAATAGAAAGGAGATAACCAATGTAACACTCCAGAAATTTTTGAGCTAAGACTTGAGCCATTTTTTGTAGTGAATGAGATTTTACCAAGGAATTAAAACTTTCTTTAATGTTTAGGTCACTAGAAATAGCATCTTGACATCTAAAAAGAACTAAATTAGAAATAACAAAAATCTGAAATTTGGAGAGTTAGGCTAAGTTTGAGGTTTATGTCAACTTCAAATGACTATGACTCTTTACAACATGATGATTTAGGTGTGCTCCAAGATACCTTAGAAAATATATTTGAATTATCTTTCCAAATCCACCTAGTTTCCTAAGTTTTGAGTTCGGATGAGTGAAATATGACCTTTTGAAGTTGGGCTGTCCAGTTAAGGTAATTTAGCAGAAAATAGTGAGCGGTATTTTGGTATTTTCCTTATCCAGTTAGATTTAATTCGTTAATTTTAGGGGTATACTCCTATTAGATTCAATTTTAAAATACTAATGTACACCTAGGATTTTATTTGAGAGTTCAAGAAGAGAAAAGAAGAGGAAAGAAGAGAAAAGAGGAGAGGATGAAGCGTTCGACGAGATTCTTGCGTCTTGTTGTGGAATTTCACCATGGATTTAATACCTAAGAGGTATGTAAGCTTCCATAGTGTTGGGTTAGTTCACCTGCACGCCAAACATGTTATTTTCAGCGTACTTTCATTCTCAAAAAGTTGAAGGATTCAAGTTCTTGATAGGTATTCTTGAGGTTCATTATAAATCATGTCTTGTTAGGGTTTTGATGATTTCTTGTGATGAAATTGATTGTTTGGAATGTTATTTCGGGTTTATTAGTGTTTACATAGGTTGATTTATTGAATCTAAGGAAAACTTGAGAAAATAAATCGATTAAATGCGATTTAGGGTCAAAAAAACTAGAGCAACAATTCGTCAAAACGTTGTATGGGGAGATGCTGGCGCGGCGTGCCCCAGTTACGCCCAAGGGGAATGCTGTCTCTGAAGTTAAGGGCTGCCGCCCCACGACCGTAACACGCCAGGGTCTCCTGCTCCCACTTCTTTTCCGTCGGTTCTCCTGTTTGAGCTCATTGAAAGTGTATCTTCAATCCTTTTGATTCTAAACACTTTAAACTACTTCTAAACACTTAAAAATCATTCATGACATAAATCATAACCTTGAATTAATAATTCAAATCCAAGTTAAAGTTAAGATTACGTTTTGAGAGTTCTTCCAAACCTTTTGAGAGAGTCCTTTTGAGGAGTCTTATACAACTTCGAGTAACTTGTTTCAAGAATCCAGCAAGTCAATATGATAATGAAGAAAATTTATTCATGAGTCTACATTGTCATCATGAGATCTTTCATATCATGAACCATAACTCTTGAATTCATAATTCACATTCAAGAGAGAGTTAAGAGTAGAGTTCAAGAAAGCCTTTGATTTCAATTGTGAATCCTTTGAGATAAACTATTAATTTGAACTTAGTTTTGAGGAAGTAAGTAAGAGAATGAGAAGAGTCATATACATGACTTCCATTGTTATACCTCGAAAATCCAATGACCTAGACTAGAGCCTCACCTAGTGTCTAATGTCTAAAATAGTGTTTCCAGGCGTAAACAAAGGTAATTAACTTGATTAGGAAGTATAAGAGTCTAAACATTAAGAAACGACCATGACGTCCGGAGACTAGTGAAAGCGATCTAGTGTGCCTTTAGGTTTTGGAAGGGGTTTAAAGAGTCGTATGAGGGTTAAATCTTGTAATAAGACTTTGAATATATGTCACTACACATTTAGTATCAAAACGACCGGGTACGACTACCCAAGGACCACCCTAAGGTCCTTGAGGAGGACCCAACCATTGACCCTAAAAGTTGTCAAAAAAACAGCTTTGAACCACGATTTGGGGGGCGGGGGAGGAGGGGGGTTTGACGGGCCGTCGATGGTGGTCGTGAGTCCATACTTAGTGGCCTCCCCCATGGTTCCATAAATTTACCCTCAGTCTCAAACCATGCTTGGCCAGGACGGTCCGTGGTGTGGTCGACGGGGCGTTGACGAGGTCTCGTCGTTTGACCCCAACTTCACTGCCTCCACACGGCTTAAGTGGGGGTGATTGATTAATTAGTTAATAATTAAATAATACATAGGGACGGTTATAATTAGTTATTATCGGGATATTAAAGTATCCTTAGTCATTAAACTAGCCTAACACACCATAACTCTCAAAACCCAAAAGCTCTCATCTCTCTCTAGTTTCTCTCACTACCCCAAAGACCCCATTGAAGAAGAAGATCAAGCTTTCTATAGGGCTTAAAGAACAAGACATCCCTTAACAAATATCAAAGGATTGTTAAGGTATAGAGGTTATTCACTCTTGGGACTCCTTTCCCCAAGAGGTTCTTCAAATTTTTGATTTCAATGTTCTTCAAAAACCTAGTTTTCATCCAATTTCGTGGGTCTTCCTTCTAACTGTATTTTTTAGTCTTAATTTGATTATTAATGATAAATTTTGCATGGTTATGGGTGTATTTATGTACTACTTTAGGCTTTGACCTAATTCCATAAAAAAAGCCCATGAATATCCCTCTTCTCCTAACCCTAACTTCTGAATTAGGTTGGTTTATGATTAAGGGAGATGTAATTGAATGTATTATTGCATAATTTACTATTATATGACGATGATGACTGAATTATTGGGTGAATATCATGAATTTGGGGGTTAAGTCTTGAATGGGTTTTCTTGTTCAAGGTGATATTAACACCCCCTTCGGAAGACAATCTCAGTTCTGTAAAAAGAAGTGTTGTAAACGCGTTTTCATATATAAATAATATTTTTTTTAATTTGAAAAACCTTTATCTCTTGATATTTTCTTACACTTTTGCAAAAAAACATCCTCCTCTCACAATACTTTTCTCTTTTTAAAATTATATCTTCTTATCCATTGTTCATAAATTGAAGAGAAAAATAAAATTTTGAAAAGAAAATAGGAGACGATAAGTCAATTATGAAGTTGAGAGATGTTGCCGGAGGCGATAGGCGGTGGGAAACACCATTGTTGGCGAGGGAACAAATAAAATATTCAGATTTGTACAATTCTTTTAGAATCTTGATAACTAATATGTAAATCAAGCATTTCATTAGTATTCTTAGTGGGTAATGATTAATCAAATATGCTATTGATGATTTGAGACATAAAAATGACATTGTGGTGATTGTAGGTAGTGCTCCTGCGATAATAGAGAAGACAAAGATGGAGAGATTACTTTCTTCGATGAATTTTTGATGAATTTAGGCAGTATAATCAAGAAATTTATGCATAAATGTTATAAGATTTTCAATAGAAATAATTATCTTTCTCGTAATTATTTTTTGGTAATCTTCTCCGCTGAATCCTCCGGCAAGTTTGAACGGAAAAATCATGAATTTTAAATTGAAAATTATTAACTTTTCTTTTGAAGTCATCATATTCTCCACTCCTCTCTATTTATTTTTATATGTTGATCTTTAAAGGTAGAGTGTTGGATGTGCTTTCATCAAACAATCAATGGTGACAAATCTAGTGATTCATAAGAAGAAGAAGAACTCAAAATTAAGAAAAATGTGAATGCTTTATAGAAATCGGGGCCACCAATAAAAAGATTAAAAAGAAATAAAATTAAAATAATTGATATATTAATAATTGTAATACATAATTGTATAATGACCAATAAAATAGTGTCTTGTGTTCACGTTTTTCATTCTAACATATATTTTTTTCTTCTCACGCACCTTAAGGAAGGTGAAGACACTTTCTTTGTCATGTCACATTTTGATGGGGTATTAATATCACTTTGGACAAGATTAGGTGTGTAATAGGTCGCCGTAATAGTTTAAGCGTGTAACTGACTTTTCGGTACAAGTTCAAGGAGGAATTTATGTCTTTTGTCATATGCCCTACCTATGCAAGTAAGATGCCCTCATTCGGTAGACAACCACAGACTTACCAAGTTGCAAAGTGAAATTCCCTACTTGGGGGACCAATCACTTAGGTATATCCAGTTACCAACCTTGCATGCTAAAACTTGAAATAGATCACCAGTACAATATTCTTGCTATTTTATGAAATCATGTGGAACACATTCCTAGTTATTCGAATAATCTGAATATAACTGAATACTTAGTTCGCTGCAATTTTTAGTTGTTTTATTTTGTTTCAAATAACGAATTTCGAGTTAAATATTCTATATTGAAATATTCTTCATATTCTCAATTGGATTGACTCCGACTCATAGTTGGGTGAATATATTACATATGATTGTTTATATTACCTTTTAAGAAGTATATTTTTGGACGTTATCTGTAACTTTCGAGCTATTTATGTATATTTTGTAACATTATGTATATATCTTACTAAGGCCTCAATCCTTGTCTAATTTTCTTCCAGCTTGTTTTATTATTAGCTTATTTAATTTAGTGATTGTATTTAGGTTCTGAGTTTCCTAGTAAGGGTTTATGATAACTGCAATTATGGTTTGATTTTAGATCGTGACACTGATGTTTGACGAGCATTTTACTTGGTAAGAATATTTAATGTTTCTTGAGAATTTAAAAAGAATAAAAGATTAGATTTTCTATCAAATATATGGTCAAATTCTAGTATAGTATAATGTAACTTTTTATATGTAGATGTTTGAGTATAGCCATAAAGACCGGTCATCCTTAACCTAATAAAGATACATTTTTACCGTGTTTCAAATATATGATCTATAAGAATTATTTTAGTACAAAATAATTTAGGCACTATAAGGCTACATAAAAATAGAATTTTGTTCGACTTATTCTCAAATTTTGAATACAATGAGAGCTTTCATCCACTACACTTTCCCTTTGATGATTGTAAAATATATAACAATAAAAATTTATAAAATTTAAATTAGGAAAAAATACATATGTTATTTATCCAGGCAAAATAGATTATGCATAAAAAAATATTAGAAAAAATTATTCACCAAAATAATTTCTTGAAAATACTGCTTGATTAGAAGTGACATAAAAGTCTTTAACAAATATTCTTTGAAAATATTTATCCAGGCAAAATAGATTATGTATAAAAAAATATTAGAAAAAATAATTCACCAAAATATTTTCTTGAAAATACTGCTTGATTAGAAGTGACACAAAAGTCTTAAACAAATATTTTTGTAAAAAATTACCTTTTACAACCCTTAAAAAGATTGTAATGGACAAACGTCAAACATTTTCTCATTCAAATATGTGAAAAGAAAATTATAAGACCTGTAGTTGATGGATTTCAATCACTTACATTTTATTTTTATGCTTACACATTTTTTTGTGTTTCCAAATGACTTTAATTCAATAAAAACGCAATTACACGTCTATTAATAAAGTTCAACAAAAAACTCTCTTCAAAAAAAAAAATTGTCACCAAAATTCATGTAGAAGTAATACGATAATACATTAGACATATCAATCTATGTTTGCACCAGAAGGTTCTCCAACTTGTATGTTTTCATTAATAAGCTTGTGATGAATTGCATTGTCTTGAATCTTCATTTTATTCTCCAATTCGGACACTTTGTTTTCCAACTCTTTAATTTTAATCTTCGCCAACTCACTCTTCACAGTATACAGTAAACCCATTTTCATTTTCCACTGCTTGTTGTCTTGTTCCTGAAGCTTCTGGTTTAGTTGTGTAATTTCCCTTTCTGTTGCCTCAAATACACCTTTGTAAAACATTACTGTGCTGTCTAGTTGGTCAAGCTTCTGTTTCAGGACTCCAATTTCCATTTCCTTGGCTTCTAATGTAACCTTGTGAATCGCTTCTAACACATCAACTTTCCTCAATAGCAAATTTCTTTCACGCCTCAATGACATTATCTCTTTGTTCTGATCAAGCTCTTCCGCCATAGTTTAGCCTTTATTAGAGACATGAGAAAGGAAGAAAGTGAATAAAACTCATTTATAATTTTGTTTGTTATTCTTACGTTTGTACGTAAAGTTGACATTTACTACTTCTATTTAAGTAGATTGATATTGTAAATGGATCATACTTAGAACGTAAATATGAAAAACAAAGTCATTATTCATCATCAAAAATTTTCATTTTGTCAAAAAATATATAAGAGTAATTAGTAGATATTTTTTTGAATAATATTGCATAATTAAATTACTAATTTTAAGAATCAGTAAATTAAATCTAAAATACATAAAATTGTTTCACCATAATTAACACTAAACATGTGTAGATGCATCAATGCTTAGTTAAATCACTCTCAGAAATGTTTGAAGAAAAAAAATCAATAACTTCAATTTAATACCAATTGTGTTGGAAAAACATTAATTTGCTAAAAGTTTTTTTGAACTAAATTAAGTAAAATAAGATTATTAAGTACAACTATATAAATAATCTTTTATTTAAAACTTACTTTTTATCAAAAAAAAACATTGAGTAATAGGCTAAGAGGGTAAGTAAGATAAATTAGTTAGATTGTATGTCATTAATTAATTGTATTAGAAAATGATATTAATGGCTAGGTCTTCTCCAAATTAGTATTATGTGATAATTGATTTACGGTGCAACTATTATAAAACCATTAAAATAACTCATTTTCTTTTAAGATTTCTTGTAGGGATTTATTTAATTAAAAAAAAAATTGTCAATGAATAGCCTTAACAATGTAAAAAATTTATCATAGTTTTTCTCCATAAAGATATCATAGGGATCTTCTCTAGTCATACTTTAATACCCTTGATAATTTTCTGTAAACATAAACATCAAGAACAAATGTTCATACTATCACATATATTAAACATACAAAATAGGAGCAAAAACATACTAATCTAACATAAAAATCTTCATAGATGTTATACCTAATGAGAAGAACTATGTGAAAGTGGAGTTGAAGAACTACTTACCTCCTTGCCCTAGCTGCCGTCAATGATGAAAAGGTGGAAAGAATATTGAATAACCCTAAATGATGGAGAAAGGACCATTTTATAGAAGATTAGGTGTTATCTTATCCGTCCATCAAGTGACAGGTCTGACAGATGAGAATTTTGTTTTAATAAAAATTATTTATGGGCTTTTTTTTTATTTGGGCCACACATATATTAACAAGGGAAAAATTTCAAAATGTAAATATTTAAGCATTTAATAGGATCCCTTCGCTACATTTTCAATATTTATTAAGAGCGTCAATATTTTAGTTTGTTATATATCTGATTTATGTATTTTTAAAGTTTATTTTAATTTGAAACAATACAACTATTTAATAACAGAAAGGAGAAAATCAATGTAACACCCCAGAAAAATTTGGGCTAAGAGTTGAGCCGTTTTTCGTAGTGAGAGAGATTTTACCAAGGAATTAAAAATTTCTTTAGTGTTAAGGTCTCTAGAAATAACACGTTGAGATGTAATTGAATGTATTCTTTCATAATTTACTCTTATTTGATGATGATGACTGAATTATTGGGTGAATATAATGAATTTGGGGGTGAAGTCTTGAATGGATTTTCTTGGAGGCTAATGGTAAGACCTTCAAAGTCATAAGCACTTTATTGTAATAATGTTGGTCTAGTCTTGATAATTTTATTCCATAGAAGTTTGAATATGTTAGTATGATAGGAATGTAATGAAGTTATGAATATGTTAGCATGATATGAATGTGATGAATTGTGAAATTATGATAAGTGTATTATTATGAGGGATTCGAGGTCATTCCTATGTGCATCTTATTACTATGTTTATAAGGTGATATTCTCACATAATGTTGGTTTGTGATGAAAAGACTTTATCTTCCTAGAACCTAGGAGCTATGAACATGATATATGAGGAGCTAATCTCCTAAGACCTATATTATGAATAAATGTTAAGAAAGACTCTAAGATACTTTAAAAAGGGAATTTAGCTTAGCACTGAGTGAACTTGACAATGAGAGGTGTCCCTTTCCCAAAGGAAGGTAGGTTAACCCAATGTTCTCATTAGGTGGAAACTACGATGCGAATTAGCATAAAGAGGGTTTCCAGCAACAATCTCCTAGTTCCTTAACTTTGTGCCCCCATAGAAAACCTAGCTAGTAGATCCACCTAGATTCTATTATGATGTATATGTCCTACCTTGGCAAGTAGGATGCCCTCATTTTGGTGTGAGGGGTTGACACCGGATTTCATGTTTTGCTCACATGGTCTAT
Source organism: Solanum sitiens (assembly GCA_016801875.1). Classification (NCBI taxonomy): domain Eukaryota; kingdom Viridiplantae; phylum Streptophyta; class Magnoliopsida; order Solanales; family Solanaceae; genus Solanum; species Solanum sitiens. The sequence goes on along the minus strand of JABWTJ010000890.1, from coordinate 337,117 downwards.
TATCGGTTATGGCGAAGTTTCCCGAAAGTAAAATGAATGAATGATAGTAAGAAGATGAACACTAACTAGGACTACTTAAGAGGTATTACTTAGTGTAGGTAAGGGGATGGGACTTTACCTATACATTGCACAAGTGGACCTTTAGGGGAGTTCTATGGTGGGTCCTTTATGTATATATGATATATATGATGTTAATCTCATATGATGATGGTTTAACAGGATATACACAATGTTGTTCTAAATTTTTATGTATGATGTTGATTACACTTGTTATTATATTATATGAGATAAATACAATGATTATGGTCTCTTTGCTAGTTTACTTTGTTTATGTGGGGTCAACAAATTGCTAGTTAGCTCGGATTGGGATTGTGAGTAAGGTATTGTGATGTGTTGATGAAATGGACTTTAAATATGCAATGTTGACTATGGCTTTGGTAGGATGCTACTATTGAACATAATAATAATGTCTTATTGTTGTGGTGATATGGACTTGTATATGTTCTTGGAATGTGCATAAAGGCTTTTAAGTGAACTTAGCATGATTTTAAATGAAATGTGCTTTTGTGAATGTTTCTAAATATTTTACTTGCATATGTTTTAATACTTAGTTGTGCTTTGTACTAACCCATATCTCTTCTATTTCTACAAAAATGTAGGTTCGGGCCATTGAGGTGCTTCAAGGCCATTCTTAAAGAAGCCTTGGATTGTTCCCAAGTTGGTGAGTCCTTAAGTCCGGGAATGAAGCCTATGGTTCTAGCTTTTGTTATTTGACTATGTTTAAAGACATTGTTCTATTTCCTATCTTTGAAGGATTATGTTGTGTTCTCTTAGGAGACATATTGTAATGATATAAGGGCTATGTCCCAAATCTTGTACTTCTATTCTAGACGGTCGTGTGAGATAATTGTAGTCTATTTTTGATATATATGAAGTGAATTTGAACTTCAAAGAAAAGTTTTAATGTTCCGTATTTTTATTTTTTACCTATGATTCAATGATGTATGCTAAGATCTTGTCTTAGGCCTCTTCGAGGGCGAAGACGCCAATTACAATTAGGGGTTACTCTCCGGTCGTGACAAACTTGGTATCAGAGCATGATCTTAGAAACGATGTCTCACAAAACCACGTCTATGTAGAGTCTTGTTCATAATTGTGAAGCGCACCACACTTATGAATGAGAGGCTATGTGATTCTTAGGAAATTCTCATTTCTTTTGGTTTTCTTAGGTCGTGCCTCAAGAGTCATAACTCTATGTGTCCTTTTCTTCTAATCCTTTTCTTGTTGTTATAGGCTATGACTACAGAAGGACAGCCGCAAAAAGGATTGAAGAGGAGATTGCTAATGCAAGAGTTCCTCCCCAAGAGAACCAAGCTCCTCCTCAAGAACAAGTTCCTCTAGGTGGCCAAGCTTCGGTCAATCCTCCGGTCATGATAGATGGGGAGATAAGGGAAGCTTTCCTAAACTTATCTCAATCCATGACTACTCAAGCTCAAGCCATAACTACTCAAGCTCAAACCATGACGGCTCAAGAAAATCGGGCAGTTGCACCCCGTGTGAATCAAAATTCTAGTACCATAGCTTCTCGCTTGAGGGACTTCACAAGGATTAACTCTCCCATGTTCTTTGGGTCTAAGGTGAAAGAACATTTTCTTGATGAGGTTAATAAGATCTTGTATGCTATGGGGGTGTGTTCAAATGGGAAGGTCGAGCTAGCTGCTTACCAACTCAAGGATGTGAATCAAACATGGTACACTCAATGGAAAGACAATAGGGCTTTGATAGCGGGTCCCAAAAGTTGGGAAATCTTTAAGAGGCCATTTCCTGATAGTTTCTTCCCAAGGGAGAAAAGATAGGCAAAAGTGGAAGAGTTCATCAATATTCGTCAAGGTTGTATGAGTATGCAAGAATACTCTTTGAAATTCAGTAAGTTTTCTAAATATACCTCTTCTTTGGTGTCTAATCCTAGAGATAAAATGAGTCATTTTGTGATTGGTGTGTTCGATGATCTTGTCGAAGAGTGTCGTGCAGCAATGCTTCATGAAAACATGGACCTTTCTCGTTTGATAGTGCATGCTCAACAAGTTGAGGAGAGTAGGCTTAAGAGGAAAAATAGGGAGGCTAAGAGGGCAAGGCCTTATGATGGAGGTAAATTCTAAGGGTAAGTTTCAAATCCAATACAAACCGGAGTTTAAGAAGAGATTCTCCAACAAAGTTCCTTCTAATTTCCCAAGGGCTAAAAAGGATAGGGTGTCTAACCCTAAGCCTCAAGGGGTAAAAGGTGGTGGTTCACAAGGTTAGAAACCTAGTTGTGCCAAATGTCGTAAGAAGCATGTGGGTAAATGTCTAATAGGTATGGATACTTGTTTTGGTTGTTGAAAGAGTGGAGATATGGTGAGGCATTGTCCTATGTCCAAGGTAAGGAGAGTAATCAAGCACAAGAAAGTAGTCCAAGTTGCAATGCTCCTAAGAAGAACCACTTTTATGCTCTCAAGTCTAGGGGTGATCAAGTGAGTATTCCCGATGTTGTTACTGGTATGTTGCAAGTATTTTCAATTAATGTTTATGCATTTGTAGATCCCGGTGCCACTTTATCTAGTGGCTATGAAGTTTGATGTGCTCTCCGATGTCTTAGTTGAACCTTTTTTGGTTTCTACCCTGCTGGGAGACTCCGTTATTGCTAAAAGAGTTTATAGGAGTAGTCACATATTATTGTCCTATGGAGTTACATTGGTTGATTTGGTAGAACTTGATATGTTGGACTTTGATGTCATATTGGGGATGAATTGGTTACATGCTTGTTTTTCTTCAATTGATTGTAGAACAATGATAGTTAAATTTCAATTTTCTACTGAGCCCTTTTTGGAGTGGAAGGGGGGAAACTCAATCTCTATATGTCAAATTGTTTCATGTCTTAAAGCTTCTTAGATGATTTCTAAGGGATGTATCTATCATGTTGTGAGGGTCAAGGACCTTGAATCCGAGGCTCCTCCTTTAAAGTCGATCCCCGTAGTGAAGGACTTTCCGAAAGTCTTCCCCGATGATTTTCCTATAATTCCTCCCGGACGGGAAATAGATTTCAGCATAGATTTGTTGCCGGATACTTAACCTATATCAATTCCTCCTTACCGTATGGCTCCGGCCGAGTTGAAAGAATTGAAATCTCAACTCAAGGATTTACTAGACAAGGGTTTTTATACTACCAAGCATATCTCCATAGAGCGCTCTGGTATTATTTGTGAAAAAGAAAGATGGGTCTTTTATAATGTGTATTGACTACCAACAATTGAACAATGTCACTATAAATAATAAGTATCCTCTTCCTAGAATTTATTATTTGTTTGATCAACTCCAAAGTGCGAGTTACTTTTCAAAAATTGACTTGAGGTCGGGTTATCATTAACTAAGAGTGAGAGGTGTTGACATTTCTAAAATGGCTTTCTAAACAAGTTATGGTCACTATGAGTTCCTAGTCATGTCTTTTGGTCTAACTAATGCCCCGGTTCTTTCATGGATCTTATGAATAAGGTGTTCCAAAATTATCTTGATTCACTTGTAATTGTCTTTATTGATGATATCTTGGTATATTCCAAGAGTGAGGATGAACACATGGGTCATTTCAGGTTAGTATTGAAAGTCCTCAAGGAACATCAACTCTTTGCTAAATATAGTAAGTGTGAATTTTTGTTGAGATCGGTTGCTTTTCTTGGTCATGTTGTTTCAAGTGAGGGTATACAGGTCAATCCGAAGAAAATGGAGGCGGTTAAAAATTTGTCTAGACCTTTAACTTCCACCAACATTCGAAGTTTCTTGGGTTTAGTCGGGTATTATAGGAGGTTTGTTGACGGGTTTGCATCTATTGCTTATCCTTTGACAACCCTAACCTAAAAGAAATTTAAGTTTTAGTGGTCGGAAGCTTGTGAAAGAGGTTTTCAAGAGTTGAAAGATAGGCTTACCTCCGCTCCGGTATTGACCTTACCAGAGGGTACCGAAGGGTTTGTTGTGTATTGTAAAGCTTCTCGAGTAGGTTTGGGTTGTGTCCTCATGCAACATGGTAAGGTGATAGCATATGCCTCTATATAACTCAAGGTGCATGAGAAGAACTATCCAACTCATGATCTTGAGCTAGAGGCCATAGTGTTTGCTTTGAAAATTTAGAGACACTATCTATATAGAGTGCATGTAGATGTGTTCACCGACCATAAGAGTCTCCAATATGTGTTCACTAAAAATAAGTTAATCTCCGACAAAGAAGGTGGTTAGAGCTTTTGAAAGATTATGATATGAGTGTCCTTTACCACCCTGAAAAAGCTAATGTGGTTGTGGATGCTTTGAGTTGAATGTCTATAGGTAGTGTAGCTCATATTGATGTGGTAAGAAAGAGTTAGTGCAATATGTGCATAGATTGGCCCGGTTGGGTGTTCCACTAGAAGATTCTCCAAAAGGAGGTTTCATGGTTCATCATAACTCTGAGTCATCTTTAGTGGTTGAGGTGAAGTCTAAGCAACATCTTGATCATCTATTGATGGAGTTGAAGGAATCGGTTCTTAGTAAGTTCAATGAGTCATTCTCCCAAGGGGGGATGGTGTACTTAGGTACCAAGGTAGATTGTGTGTGCCGGATGTGGATGACTTAAGAAGACAAATTTTGGATGATTCTCATGGTTCCCTATATTCCATTCATCCGGGTGCCACCAAAATGTATCGTGATTTACAAGAGGTCTATCAGTGGAATGGCTTGAAGAATGATATAGTGGAGTTTGTGGCCAACTGTCCTAATTGTCAACAAGTCAAGGCTGAACATCAAAGATCGGGAGGGTAACTCAAGATATAACTATCCCTACTTGAAAATGGGAAGATGTCAATATGAATTTTGTTGTGGGTTTGCCTCGTACATAGAGGCAAGATGATTCAATATGGGTTATTGTTGATAGGAAGACAAAATCTTCCCATTTTATCCCCCCATCGAAGCTACTTTTTTGGCGGAGGAATATGCTAAGTTGTATCTTAAGGAGATTGTGAGAATGCACAGAATCCCTTTGTCTATCATTTTGGATAGGGCTCTCAATTTACTTCTCTTTTTTAGAAAGCATTCCGAAGTGGGATCGGTACCAAGGTAAAATTTAGTACCGCATTTCATCCATAAACGGATGGTTTGGCAGAACGAACCATCCAAACCTTAGAAGATATGTTAAGGGAATGTGTCATTGACTTCAAGGGTAATTGGGATTACCATCTACCATTGATTGAATTTGCCTACAATAATAGTTATCATTCGAGTATTATCATGGCACCCTTTGAGGCCCTTTATGGGAGGAGATGTAGATCTCTAATTCGGTGGTTTGACGTAAGTGAGTTTGCTCTAATTGATATTGAAGAAATTTATGAGGCTGTGGATAAAGTCCGATTCATTAGGGATCGTTTGAAGATGGCCCAAAGTCGGCAAAAATCCTGTGCCGACAATAGAAAGAGGGACCTTGCGTTTATGGTAGGTGACTTAGTTTATTTAAAGATATCACCCATGAAAGGGGTGATGAGGTTTGGGAAGAAGGAGGAACTTATTCCCCAGTATGTTGGGCCATATGAGGTTTTAAAACGCATGGAAGTGTTGCCCATGAATTGAAGTTACCTATTGAGTTAGCTCCGGTGCATCCGGTTTTCGATGTGTCCATGCTAAAAAAAGACATAGGTGATCCGGTGTCTATCCTTCCTCTAGAAGGTTTAGAAGTTGATGCTAACCTTTCCTATGAAGAGGTCCCAGTTGAGATCTTAGACCGGCATGTAAAGAAGTTGAGGAATAAAGATTTATCTTCCATAAAGGTTCTTTGGAAGAATCATTTTTTGGAAAATGCTACTTGGGAGGCCGAGGCCGATATGAAGTCTCGATATCCTCATCTTTTTCCTTCCTATTCTAGTCAAGGTTGAGGTTAGTAATTCCTCCTAGTTTTGGTTATTGAAGGGCGTAAGTGTATTTGAACTTCCATGATTTCCTTTCATTATGCATGTTCTTGTGAAAAATCCTTGTTTCATATGTATCTTGAATTATGTGTTCTTCATATATGATGATACTTGACTACATGTTTGGAACAATGAGTTATGTGATATTTCTTGTGAAATGGCTCAAGTGTGAAATGATGAAATGATGTATTGCTCTTTGTTGAATATGTTGAACCATATAAAAAGGAGAAGGACATTCCTCCTTGCAAAAAAATGTGAAATAATGAAATGTGTGCATAATTGGTAGTGACATAGTTTCTATCTTAAAATTGATGCTTTGTTGTGTTAAGAATGGAATTAATGTTTCCTCCTTTGATTATGGAGTCATTAGTTGCTTGGGCTGATAGTCTTGAGTTGTAAGTTCCAAAAGATGTTTAAAATGTCATTCGAGGACGAATGTTCCCCAAGGGGGATATTGTTATACCTCGGAAATTCAATGACCTAGACTAGAGCCTCACCTAGTGTCTAATGTCTAAAATAGTGTTTACAGGCCTAAAAAGGTAATTAACTTTATTAGTAAGTATTAGAATCTAAACATCAAGAAACGACCATGACGTTCGGAGACTAGTGAAAGTGATCTAGTGTGTCTTTAGGTCTTGGAATGGGTTTAAAGATTCGTATAAGGATTAAATCTTGTAATAAGACTTTGAACACATGTTACTATGCGTTTAGGGTAAAAACATCCTTGTACGACTCCCCAAGGACCACCCTAAGGGTCCTTGAGGAGGACCCAACCATTGACCCTAAAAGATGTAAAAAAATGGATCGAGGGGGGTTTACGGGGCCGTCGATGGACTCAAGCCCCGTTGATTGTGGTCGTGATTCCATACTTAGACTCCTCCCCCTTGGTCCCCAAATTTGACCTTCAGTCCCAAACCACGCTTGACCAGGACAGTCCATGGAGTGGTTGACGGTGCGTCGACGGGGTCTCGTCATTTGACCCTAAATTCACTGCTTTCACACGGCTAGAGTGGGGGTGGTTGAGTAATTAGTTAATACTAAGGTACGGTTATAATTAGTTAGTCTATGGATATGAAAGTCTCCTAAGTCATTAAACTAGCCTAACACCCCATAACTCTCAAAACCCAAAAGCTCTCATCTCTCTCTAGTTTCTCTCACTACCCCAAAGACTCCCATTGAAAATGAAGAAGATCAAGCTTTCTCTAGGGCCTCAAGAACAAGAATTTCCTTCACAAACGCTAAATTATTGTTACTATTCACTCTTGGGACTCCTTTCCCCAAGAGGTTCTTCAAAATTTTGATTTCAATGTTTATCAAAAACCTAGTTTTCATCCAATTTCGTGGGTCTTCTTTCTAACTTGATTTGTTTAGTATTAATTATATTATTAGTGATGAATTATGCATGGTTATTGGTGTATTGATGTACTACTTTAGGCTTTGATCTAATTCCCTAAAAGAGCTCATGAATAGCCCTGTTCTCCTAACCCTAACTTGTGAATTAAGTTGGTTTACGATTAAGGGAGATGTAATTGAATGTATTCTTTCATAATTTACTATTATATGATGACGACGACTGGTTGTTGGGTGAATATTATGAATTTGGGGGTGAAGTGTTGAATGGGTTTTCTTGGAGGCCAATGGTAAGATCTTCAAGGTCATGAGCACTTTATTGTAATAATATTGGTTATTCTTGATAATGTTATTCCATTGAAGTATGAATATGTTAGTATGATAGGATTGTGATGAAGTTATGAATATGTTAGAATGATATGAATGTGATGAATTGTGATATGATGATAAGTGTATTATTATGAGGGATTGGAGGTGATTCCTAGTTCATCTTATTACTATGTTTATGAGGTGATATTCTCAGATAATGTTAGTTTGTGATGAAAGGACTTTCTCTTCCTAGACCCTAGGAGCTATGAACATGATATATGAGGGTCTAATCTCCTAAGACCTATAGTATGAATAAATGTTAAGAAAGACTCTAATATACTTCAAAAAGGGAATTTAGCTTAGCACTGAGTGAACATGACAATAAGAGGTGTCCCTTTACAAAAGGAAGGTAGGTTCACACAATGTTCTCATGAGGTAGAAACCACGATGCGAATTAGCATAAAAAGGGTTTCAAGCAACAACCTCCTAGTTCTTTAACTATGTGCCTCCATAGAAAACCTTGCTAGTGGATATACCTAGATGTTATTATGATGTATATGTCATACCTTGGCAAGTAGGATTCCCTCCTTTCGATGTGAGGGGTTGACATCGGATTCCATGTTTAGCTCACATGGTCTATATTTGGTTATGGTGAAGTTTCCCGAAAGTAAAATGAATGAATGAAGTTAAGAAGATGAACACTAACTAGGACTACTTAAGAGGTATTACTTATTGTCGGTAAGGGAATGGGACTTTACCTATACATTGCACAAGTGGACCTTCAGGGAGTTCTAGGGTGGGGTCTTTATGTATATATGATGTATATGATGATGGTTTCACTTGATATATATGATGTTGGTCTAAATTGTTATGTATGATGTTGATTACACTTTTTATGATGTTATATGAGATAAAGAGAATGATTATGGTCTCTTTGCTAGTTTTCTAGGTTTATGTGGGGTTATGGGCTTCACATACACATTGCACTAGTTGTCTTTGATTGGGACTGTGAGTACGGTATTGTGATATGTTGATGAAATGGACTTCAAATATACAATGGTGATTATGGATTTGGTAGGAAGCTAATATTGAACATGAATAATAATATTTCTTATTGTTGTGGTGATATGGACTTTTATATGTTCTTGGAATGTGTATAAAGGCTTTTAAGTGAACTTAGCATGCTTTTAATGAAATGTCCTTTTGTGCATATTTCTAAATGTTTTACTTGAATATGTTTCCATACTTAATACATGTGGTTTGTACTAACTCATATCTTTTCTATTTCTACAAAATGTAGGTTCGGGCCATTGAGGTGCTTTAAGGCCATTAGAAAAGAAGCTTGGATTGTTCCCAAGTTGGTGAGTCCTCAAGTCCGAGGACGAAGCCTATGAATCTAGCTTTTGTTATTTGACTACGTTTAAAGACATTGTTCTATTTCCTATCTTTTAAGGACTATGTTGTATTCTCTTAGGAGACATATTGTAATGATGTAAGGGCTATGTCCCAAATCTTTTACTCTTATATTAGATGGTCGTGTGAGACGATTGTAGTCTATTTTCGAAATATATGAAGTGAAGTTGAACTTCAAAGAAAAGTTTTAATTTTCCGTATTTTTAGTTTTTACCTATGATGCAATGATGTATGCAATGGACTTGTCTAAGGCCTCTTCGACGACGGAGACCTCGATTGCGATTAGGGAGTAGTTTCTGGTCGTGACATCCATGTAGTTATGTAGACCTTTGAGTCAATTTGTTTCATGCCCATAATTCAGCATGAACTTCATAAGTTGAGCATCGTTCAGAGTAGTAATATCTTCATGTTCTAAGACTTTAAGTGTTTAGTTCCTAGTCTGTCTTTGAGATTCATTCCTAATCATGTGACTATTACATATTACCCATGAATTCCTTGAGTTGAATAGTTCATGCACATAATTCCGCATGAACCCTATGAGTCGAGCACTCTTGAGATGAGAGGTATCATTGAGTCCTTGAGTTGATTAGTTCATGCCCATAATTCTGCATAAACACTCCGAGTCGAGCATTCTTATGAGTAGTATCATTGACTCTATCAGTTCTGGAGTTGTTGAGTTCCAAGTATTGAGTTATATGCATGGTTATTGAAATCTTGAATTGAGTCATTCATGTACATGATTGGGCATGAACCCTATTTTAAGAAGTCTTTTTATTAAATTTCTTAAAGACTAAAGGTTCATATTTTATGTCTAGTTGAATATATTTTTTTATTCTAAGTTGTTCATTTAAGTAAAAGTAAAGCTTTGTAAAGTTGAGTTTATTGAATTTTATTCATTTTAAGCTTTGTATGCTTAAGTTAGTCTTCTTCTTGTAGTCAGCCAGGATGAGGGTTCTCTTGAGGACCAGCTATGGTCTTTGACTGCCGGTCACGTCCAGGGTGTAGACTCGGGTTGTGACAAACTTGGAATCAGAGCACAGAGTTTAAGTGTCCTAGGGTGTCTATGAAGTCGTGTTAGTAAGTTCTTGTTTATGGTTGTGAGGGGCCCACTTCTATAAATGAGGGACTATAGACATTTAAGAAAAGTTTCCCTTCTTTGTACTCTTAATCGTGCAATAGAGCTGTGTCACAGAGAATTATTCTAACTCATGCGTTTTCAGATTCATTTGACTACCCATTATACTATGGGTGTTTGAAAAGCAGAGTCAGTTCTTTGTGGGTGAGTTGTTCTTAACAAGAGTCTTTAGAAAGTCATGAGACTTCAAAGGGGCTTAAGAGAATCCCTCGAGTAAGTTAAGTGTTCAGTTTCAGAGAGTGCCCTCATATTCATATGAATCGTGCATTTGAGCAAAAAGTGAGTTGTACTCTTAACTAAGCCTTGTTTCAGCTGAGCTCCTTTTTCAGAAAGTATGTCTAGAGCTTGGTTAGTATTTTCATCCCAAAATGATAATATGAATGACGAGATCATCAGTAGTAGTAGCGAAAGAGCCCAGAGTTAGAGGATAGTATGCAGAGGTTTAGTAATCCAAGAATGGTAGATAATGATAAAACAAGTTATGTTATTATAGTCATGCACCTAGTAAGATAATAATGAAGAGTTTTGCCTTATGGGTAGACTAAGAAGTGAAGAGTTGTGAAGAGTTCAGGATAACAGGTAGAGTAAGTGTTGCAAATCAATGTGAGTTAGAATATACCTTAACTAAAAAGGGTTATGATAATGTGTCATTGTGTTAGCAATGACCAAGTGTAGGTGGTTAATGTATATAAGAGGCAAAAGTATTCATGAAGTGATAGATTTATTCTAGGCTTATGAACTTTGAAAGGAGAACCTCATGGTATTCAGAGGATAAGAGTTATTTGAGACAAAATGCATAGTAAGTGAGTAAGTAGTACTTAAGTTGTGGAATGGAATGTTATGGTAATTCGAGTTTGCAGAGTGAGAGATAAGGATTGACTAATTGTCATGAGTTCCAAGTATTATTGAGGTATAGTATAGTAAGCGAGAAATCATATTGATATTCGGGTTTAGTAATAAACATTAAGCTTGATCAAAAGAATTACAACATGAGGGTGATGATGTTAGTCTTGAGATTTGATTTGGTAGACTTGACATAATGTAGGTGAGGAATTGTGATGGTTGCTGCAATGAATGTGAGTAGTGCAAGTGAGAGCCCAAAACTTGAGATAAGGGCAGCGAAGTGTGGGTAAGTCACAAGATTAAAAAGAATATTAAGAGAATGTACACCAGTTAGATATGTGGAATAGGTCCATATCTTTCAAGTGCTAGCTTTAGACCTAAGGAGGAGATGGCCAGATGAGAAATCAAGTCAAGTGTTTGAGAGTAAGATAGTAATGAGTTACAAAGATATTGGGGGATATATTTTTAGAGGTCCTTTTAAAAAAATGGAGTTGTTAGACTAATAAGCTTGAAAGTGGTGTTGTTAAACATTAGGTGGTTGTTTTTTATATGAACCCAATTTGGTGGTAAAGAGTAATAGTATTGGGATGAGACTCCTAATAGAGAGTTATAGGTATTAAATCTAAATATTTTTGAGTTAAGCTTAAATATAGTAAGAGAAGACCATTTGACTTAGACCTTAGTAAGGATAACCCCATTCTATACCTATTTCAGTCATCATTAGAGGACGAATGATCCCAAGGGGGAGATAATGTAACACCCCTGAAATTTTTGAGGTAAGACTTGAGCCGTTCTTTGTAGTGAGTGCGATTTTACCAAGGAATTAAAATTTTCTTAAGTGTTAAGGTCACTAGATATGGAACCTTGAGTTCTAGAAAGAACAAAATTGAAAATAACAAAAATCTGAAATTTAGAGAGTTAAGCTAAGTATGAGTTTTGGGTCAAATTCAAACGATCATAACTCCTAGCACAGGATGTTTTAGGTGTGCTACAGAATACCTTAGGAAATATCTTTGACTTATCTTTATAACGTCAATGAGTTTGCTAAGTTTTGAGTTCGGATGAATGAGATATGACCTTTTGAATGGGTTGTCCAGTTAAGAAAAGTTAGCCGACAATAGTGAGAAGTAGTTTGATCTTTTCCTTAACCAACAAGATTTAATTCATTTTTAGTAATATTTTAGGGGTATAATACGATTAGGTTCAGTTTTATCATCCTATTATACACCTAGGGTTTTAGTTGAGAGTTCAAGATGAGAAAAGAAGGGGAAAGAAGAGAAAAGAGGAGAAGATAAAGCGTTCGTCGAGATTCTTGCACCTTGTTGTGGAATTTTGCCATGGGTTTAATCCCTAAGAGTAATGTTAGATTCCATAGTTTTGGGTTACTTCCCTCACACGCCAAACATGTTATTTTCAGTATACTTTCATTCTCAAAAAGTTGAAGGATTTAAGTTCTTGATAGGTGTTCTTGAAATTCATTATGAATCTTGTCTTCTCTTGTTGGGTTTTTAATGATTTCTTGTGATGAAAGTGATTGTTTAGAGTGTTGTTTCGAGTGTATTAGTGTTTATTTGAGTTGAGTAATTGAATCAAAATAAAAATTGTGAAAACAAATTGAATAAAAGAAATTTAGGGTCAAAAAATGAGAGGCGAAATTCGTCGAAACCTTGCATTGGGAGATGCTGGCACGGCGCACCCTCGATGCGCCCAAGGGCCTGGGACATCGTGTCTACAGTGCAACAAAATGCGGTCTCTGAAGTTAGGGCCTAGCACCCCGCGCCCGGAACGCGAAAGGGTCGCCTGCCCCCACTCCTTTTCCGTTGGTTGTCCCGTTTAAGCTCATTTAAAGTTTATCTTCACTCCTTTTGATTCTAAACACTTTAAACTACTTCTAAATACTTAGAAATCATTCATACATGAATCATAAGCTTGAATTAATAATTCAAGTTAAAGTTAAGAATAAGTTTCGAGAGTTCTTCCGAACCTTTGAGATAGTCCCTTTCAGTCCTTTTGAGGAGTCTTCTACAACTTCTAGTAACTTGTTTCAAGACTCGGGCAAGTGAGTATGAGGATGAAGAGAATTTATATATGAGTCTACTTTGTCATCATGAGATCCTTCATATCATGAACCATAACTCTTGAAATCATAATTCACATTCAAGAGAGAGTTAAGAGTAGAGTCCAAGAAAGTCTTTGAGTTCGATTGTAAATCCTTTGAGATCAACTCTTAATTTGAACTAAGTTTTGAGAAAGTAAGTAAGAGAATTAGAAGAGTCATATACATTACTTCCATGTAGTTATGTAGACCTTCGAGTCGAGTTGTTTGATGCCCATAATTCAGCATGAACTTCGTAAGTTGAGCATTTTTCAGAGAAGTGGTCACTACAACAATTCGATTTTCAGGGACAAATAATTTCTTCAATTATAAATCATCTTTCATCACTAAAAATCTTGTGAGACAAAAATAATTCGTCACTCAGTCGTGACTAAATTTGTGTCGCTAATAGTATACAAGATGATTCAGTGTTTCATCGCCAAAAGTATTATATTAACTAAAAAAAGAAAAATCATCCCAAATGCTTAAACATTTCTGACAAATTTATTTGTTTTAAATTATTTTTTTTTTGTAGTAAATAGTAGGGTTTGTTACTAAAAAGGTTGTTACTATCGACAAAATTATATCGGTGCTAATTATTTTACTTCAATCAATGACTAAATCAATTGTCTTTAAAGTTATATGTATTTTTTAGTTGAATAAAATTTGATTTCGTCACTAATGACAATATTTTATATGCAAAAACTATTTTATTCTTGAATTAGGGATAAAATTTATCATTATAAAAATGTTTTATTTTCATATTGATATATATATATATATATATCCTATCTCAATTTTTTTCAACCCCTGGTCAGGAGCTCACATATTATGCTGTCTTGTGATATCGAATTCACAACCTTAAGGTTGGAAGTGAAAAATGTTTACCATTCAATCAACTCTCTCTTGTCTTTCATTTTTATTTTATTTTTTACTACATTCACTTCTTTCAAATTTAACTTTTGTAGAAATAATATACTATACGATTATTTATACTCATACACAAATGCATGAAATTTACCACCTTCAATTCATTCAAATGTAGATTATATTTTAATTAAACTGTATTTTTTTAAAATATCTTTAAATATATTCAGTACGATTTTGTCATTTTATTTATTTATTTATGTAAATTTTAAAAATTATTCAGTACAATTATAAATTTGTATAAAATGAAACTTTTTATTTTATCCAAAAAAAAAAACGGTTCGAGTTGAACATCAATACCCATAACTGTAGTACTTCATCATAGTATATTTGAAATCCTAGTTGGTTCATTTCTTTTATTTGTGCTTTCATTTTTTAGTTTATTTTAATTTTCACACTGATGGAAAAAGTTAATAGAAATTCATGAAATATATCGCACTTTTGCAAAGTCTAAGTTTGAAGTTGATGTTATCTCTGTATAGTTACTATACATACATATGTGTAATTACTATTAAATATGTACATATTTACAGATAGAAGCAAATAGATCGACTTAGTCTGTGTAGCTTACCAATCACAAATCACTAGACACGCACAAAAATTAGCACAAAGACTTGAGAAATTATTTTTTTATCGTCCTTATCAATGAAAGTGTATCAAACAAAATACATAAGTGTTAAACCAACAAATATTAGTGATACAATGGTAGAACTATGTCCCACTCACAACACTTATAACCTGGATTGTATTTTTCAAATGATGCATTTTATAATTGCGTAATTTAAGAAAACTAATGTATTGAACTTTTTGTTTTACAATATCGACCGAATTCGTTTGTTTTAATATTTTCATTTGCCAATCAACGAATGAACCTCTCTATTTCTTATGAAGCACTTGTATTATTCTTTTTGTAAGTTGTCACTTGTAATTATGAAAAATTGTAGCACAAAAAAAATTGTATTTAGCTATGAATTTTTTTCGTAGCAAATAGCTGAATTATTCACTATAAATTTTAAGTATTCACTATTTAACACCTTACATATTTTGTGACAACTATTTTGTTGTCACTAAATCGCAAATTGATTAGAGACAATAAAATCTTGGTCACCAATTATTTATATTACTAGTGACGAAATAAATTTTTCATAATTAAATCTAAATTTTCATAGCTAAAACTTATAATATTTAACTACGAACTCTAATTTGTCGATATTGAAACAACACATTGTTTTAGACGAAATTTATTTGTATCCAAAAATTAATCTATATATATCTATATATAATATGAGAGGTGATAGCGCCTACATGTCGGCACTACAAATTTTCAGAATTTAAAATAATAATAATTAAATATTAAATAGGATGATGTAACTGCTCTGTATTAAAGTGATTAAAAAAATTAAAAATTAAAAAAACTCCTTTTTTATATTAAAGAAAATAATTAACTCATTATTTAATTATATTAGTTACTAATTACTCCCGTTATTTCTAATTCAAAGCATTGTGAATATAACAAAAGAATGAAAAGTCCTGCAAAAGAAAAGTTTTCTGGCAGTTTTGCCAGTAATATATATATATATATATATATATATATATATATATATATATATATATATATATATATATATATATATATATATATATATATATATAATAACGTTATGAAGAATTTCTTTTAATAAAATTTGAGTTTAACTTCAAATTCAAATCATTAGAATAGTAGTAGAAAAAATTATCCAAAGGAAATGCTTCTTACAAATTTTGACGGATATGCAAGTTTTTTTATTAAATAATAATTTTATCAGTTTTTCTTTTAATATAATTTGAATTTGAATAAGATTGAATTCTTATCAAAATATTAATCAGTTACAATTTTCAAATTTGAAACTTATAGAATAACTTCTCTTATATTTCTCAATATTTGTAGATTCGAAACTAATACAATAATTTCTCCCTTATTTTTCATTATTCTCTTTCTATTATCTTTCATTGTGAAACGATATTTTTTTTACTTTCACATACCTCCCAATGTATTCAAATAGATAGATACATTATATAAAATAAAAACAAACGCCAGAAGATCAAAGGAGATGAAGAACCCAGGAAATAAAAGAAAGACAAATTCATAAAGGAGAAACGAAAAATCACATAAATTCAATCGTTATTCTCATGAAGGTAAAGTTAGCGAATTTACTGAATTAAAATTAGGAATTTTGTACTTAAATTATGCTTATAAAAATTTAATTGTAATTTTTTTTGCCGTAATTAATACAATAAATCTATTATTTTGATGTGATCTATAATTATCTTGGGGAATCTTAAAATAGGTTTAATTTTACTTCTTAATTTAGTTGTTGAATATCTAGAGAAAGTGAAACTATTACAATAGATTGGGATCACTAATTCATGTGTCCTTTTAATGTAAATATCACATGATGCGGGTTGATTGTGCTTTACTTTGATATTAAGTATTTCTTTTATTGAAAATTTTGATTAAATTTACTTGATAAGAGTCACACATCTGGGAGTTGACATGAACGAAAAGAACAAAAAAAAAAATCCACTCTATAGTGACATGTTATGTTATCACTTATACTATGGTATATAGGTGAGTGTTTCTTAATTCTTTATATTTGATTGAGTGTTATCAAGAAGTAACTAAGAATATAAGTTATATATTAGATATTTTTGTTGTCTCCTCTATTCAAATTAGCAAACTAGAAGAAATAAAAGATGAAAAGAAAAAACACAAAGAACTATTCTAGTCCACAGAATCAACTATGTGTCCTTAAGAAATTTAATCCCCTCAAGTACCCGAGGTTACAGATTAATTCCTCCCAAGATAAAACGGATTAACCATTAAAGAAGTAGCGGTACCTCAAACTTCAATAATTTCAATGAACTCAAAATGACAGCAACGAATCACACATACAGACACGATCGATCGATTTTGTTTTGTAAGAAATGTATGCAAAAGAAGGGAAGAATTCAATGCTAAAAATGAGAGACAAACTCTCTATTTATAACCAACAAAGGGTAAAAGTCACAACTCTTAGGAAAGAAGACAACCTTCCAGAAATATCATAACACTTTGGAAAAGGCACAACCTTTCAAACGGTTACAACCCTTTAGAAAGGACACAACCCTCTGGCAAAGTGACAATCCTTCAGGAGAGTCACAACCCTTCATTTCCTGTTCATACCTTTAAAACTCAACAATCCCCCACATGAATAGGGAATGACTATTTTTTAAAAACTTGTGCATGAAAAGCTATGTGATTCGTAAGTAAGGGTAATCACATCTGGATAAGTAGGTTTCCCTTTAAACTTTACGTACTGAACATATATCGGATGTACTCGGTCAATCGGTAGATTTGATATATTTGAACCGTCGAGCTTTGGTGTATACCTAGACAACATAAGTCACACAATCAATCCTTGAACTGTTTTTGGTTCTCATTGTTTTATTTATTTCAGCCATGAACACATCTCAGATAATAAGTGCTTAGAGAATTGGACTTACCGGATTCTCCTTGAAGCGGCTTACACTTCACATTTCGATAGGTAATTTCTAAATGTGTTATCCCGTAGATACACCATTTGATATACCCTGTATCAAACTTAGAAACCATTAAAAAGTTTTAATGCCTTTATCCTTGTTACTAAACATTGTCTTATAATGAGAATGGACCATAAAAAATAATATTTTGACAATGTTGAACCGTTATTAATGACTTTGTTTGATCTCCTTGAACCTAGATCTTGGGATCTCCTGTCTTCTAGGTAGAGTTATCGCCACAATGACTTGTTCTCGGCCATAGTCTCATTCCCTTTGATAATCTATCAACTTTCTTTCTAGTTAGGCCTTTTATAAGTGGATCCGGCACATTATCCTTTGACTTTACATAGTCAATTATGATAATTCCACTAGAGAGTAGTTATCTAACGATTATTATGCCTACGTCATATATGATGAGACTTTTCGTTATACATCATGCTCCATGCCCAACCTAGTGTAAGCATACAAGAGCAAAAGGTTTGGGCCAAAAATCTTTCAAGAAATTTTGGAGTCATTCAACTTCTTCACTGGTCTTATCCAGAGTGATAAACTCAAATTTCATAGTAGAGCGAGTGATACATTTCTGTTTTGAAGATTTCCAAGAGATGACTCCTCCACCAAGAGTAAATACATATCCACTCGTGGATTTTATTTCATTTGACCTGGTGATTCAATTTGCATCACTATATTCTTTCAATACTGTTGAATACTAGTTATAATGCAAAGCAATAGTTTGGTAAGTATGTTTTTTTTAAAAAAAAAATAGTCAAAACTCTTTTCATTGTCATCTAATGAGTTTGATTGAGATTACTTGTGAACCGACTCAATTTAGTAATAGCACATGCTATATCTGATCGCGTACACTTCATGATATATATCATACTTCTCAATAATCTAGCATAATCCAATTGTGAGTCACGTTTTCCTTCATTCTTTTGAAGTACAAAGCTCTCATTTACTGGAGTCTAGTCAATATTGAAATCCAACTACTTGAACTTTTCAAGTACTTTTTCAATCACATCAATAACTTTAATTTCCTTCATATCGAAGTTATTTTCTAGCATAGGCTTAGTAGCATTTTTGTCATATGTGTCTCTTTTGATGATCAACATGTCATCAACATAAAAACAAATAATGACCTTATGATTTTGAATGTCTTTAATGTAAACATTTATCACATTCATTAATCTAGAATTTATTTGCCAATGTAGTTTGGTCAAACTTCGCATGTCATTATTTGGGCTCTTGTTTTTAGTCCATAAAGTGACTTAACAAGTTTACACATACTTTTACCAGGAACCACTAAACCTTCGGATTGTTCCATGTAAATTTCTTCCTCAAAAAAAATATTTTTACATCCATTTTGACAAATTCGCAACTAGCGCAATTAACATCCGAATTGATGTAATCCTAATTAGAGGCTATTATATGTCAAAATAATCAAGAATTTGTTATTGTCTAAAGCCTGTGATAACAAATCTTGCTTTGTATTTGTCAATAGTTTCATCAAAAAAAATTTAGATCCACTTTGAACCCAAAAGTTTATTTCCTGAAGGAAGATCAAATAACTCCCAAGTCTGGTTACTCAAGATTGAATCTATCTTACTATTAACAAACTTTTTCCAAAAAGGATGCGTCCACAAAAGACATATCCTTTTTGACTATATGGACTCATTTTCAAGAAGAAATGTTACAAAATAAAACCCGGATGAAGTAATTTGTCCATTGACATTTACTACCCTTCTAAATCTCCTTATTAAGTACATTCTCCTTTGATTCTTTCCAAGGTCGTTTTGATCCTTTAGATGACTCTCCGGTGGTTCGGACTTATGAACCATAAATCAACATTCTTTACTATTTGTAGCATATTCAATGAACATACAATCCACAGTCTTAGGTCCTATTTTTACCAGTTTGGTAATAGTTCCCTCATTTTCATTTCTCATATGGAATAGACTATATTGAAAATTGTTAGATCACTACCTTTCAAGAGTTATTGCTTGTATATATACTCTAAGAGACGACAAACAATATTCTATTAGGATATAACAAAGTCTGATAAAACTTTTTGTTGCTTCCTTTCTTAACAAACAAAAGTTTTCTATTTGTTGCTCCCTTTATTAACTGATAAAACTTTTTGTTTCTCTCTTTCTGAACATACAAAAAAAATTGTTGTTTTCTTTTGCTATAATGATAGCATCCCCCCACAAGTTTTGTGGTAAACCTGAACTTATAAGTAGGAGATTCAACATTTTCTTTAAAGTTCGGTTTTTTTTCTTGTCAACAATTTCATTGAGGTGAGTATGTGCAGTAATTTAATGATAATTCCATTTTCCAAATTTATTTCTGCAAAAGAATATTCATATTCTCCACATCTATCACTTCTAATCATGACAATCTTTTTATCCAACTGATTTTCAATTTTAGTTTTATATTACCTATATGTTTCTATTGCTTTATCCGTATAATTCAGCAAATAGACATAACAATATATAGTGTAATTGTCAATAAAATCTATGAAGCATTTTTTTCCATCACGAGATGGTGTTAACTTCATATCACAAATGTCAGTGTTAACCAATTCTAAGGTATTCTAATTCATTTCAACAACACATACTTGAGATTGATTTATTGCACTAGAAGTTAGGCAAAACTTCAAGTTGATCAGTTTTTGCAAGGTTTTGTAATTGACATGTCTCAGTAATTTATATCACAAACAATTTGAGTCAAACTAGTAAGAACAAACAAAAATACTAAGTATGAAAAGACCTTCTTTGAGGTAACATTTTCCCACAAATATTTTGTTCTTTACTTTTCTTTTGTTTTTTTATAATTTTCTCAAATACAGAAATTGTTTTACAGTCTAATACCTTGTCATATGTCCTTTTCATAAGGAATTTTCCACAACATTCAATTTGTTATAGAATTACCCATGAACATAGTCTCATTGGTCAAATAAGGGCAATATGACCAAAAGTTTGTTTTACAACACAAACATAACATGCCACTTTTCATTGTTATAAATGAAAAATATAAAATGTTATAAACTTAATTTAGCATTGTTATATTTTAAATCATCGCGCAACGCGCATGCATGTATACTAGTAACATTTAAGATAAATTTTTTTTGTCATGAATTAGATACATTATTAGTGACGAAATAATGTGTCACCAGTAATTTTAAATTCGTGACTAACACTATTTAACAAATGACGCCAATTACTTTTTTGGTGGGGAACATTAGTGGATAAAACTTTGCTCGAATTTTAATGTTTCGTCACTAAAAGTATGTTTCTCATATATTAATGTCGTAGTTTGTCTTGAATTAGATACATTATTAGTGATGAAATAATGTGACAATAACTTTAAATTCGTGACTAACACTACTTAACAAATGACGCCAATTAATTTTTTGGTGGGAACCTTTAGTGGACAAAACTTTGCTACAGATTTTTATGTTTTGTTATTAAAAGTATGTGTTTCGTATATTTAAGCATGAAAAGTAAAATTTGTCACGAAAAGTGAATAATCAGTACAGAATTTGATGTCGTAGTTTTTCATGAATTAGATACATTGACAGTAACGAAATAATGTGTCACCGATATCTTTAAATTCGTGACTATCACTACTTAGCAAATGGCACAAATTAATTTTTTGGTGGAAAACTTTAGTGGACAAAACTTTGTTACGGATTTTTATGTTTCGTCACTAAAAGTATGTGTCTCATATATTTAAGCACGTAAAGAAAATTTTGTCACTAAAAGCGAATAATTAGTGACAAACTTGATGTCGTAGTTAATAATTTCGTAGTTATATATCATATTTGTTGTAGTTTGGTATCTTCAAGTTTTAAGCCTTTAAGTGTTGAGTTCCTAGTCTGTATTTGAGATTCATTCCTAATCATCTGACTATTACATATTACCCATGAAGTCCTACTGTTGAATAGTTTATTCCCATAATTCCGCATGAACCCTATGAGTCGAGCAGTCTTGAGATGACAGGTATCAATTACTCCTTGTGTTAAGTAATTCATGCCCATAATTACGCATGAACCCCTCGAGTTGAGCATTCTTGAGATGAGTAGTATCATTCACTCCATCAGATCTGGAGTTGTTGAATTCCAAGTATTGAGTTCTACGCATGGTTATTGAAAACCTTGAATTGAGTCATTCATGTCCATAATTCGGCATGAACCTTATTTTAAGAAGCCCTTTTACAAATTGCTTTAAAACTTGTTTTAAAGACTTGAGCACTGAGTTGAGAAAGAGTAAAGTTGAAGTTTTGTTCTTCAAATAAGTATATGGGGACTAAGTATTCCCAAAGAGATTAAAAATGTTTTCACATTTAGATAAGAACGGAAACTGATATTTCCAAAGAGCTTTCGGGCTAATTTTCACAAAAGAGTAATCGCTTTCTAAATAAAGAAAGAGATGAAACTAAGATTTTCAAGATAGCCTTTGAGATAATTTATCGATAATGTTAAATAACATAAGAAGTATGTTTTTAAAACATAAGAGCTAGTATATGTTAGGAATAGTATTCAACACCGATATGGGGGAGAGTTCAGACAACTCACAACCCTCATAAACTAAGTAGTCATCATGAGTAGAGAAGGGTCCTACTTTTTAGATGAACCCTTTTCACATAGACTAGTTGATCCATTAGTAGTTCAAGTGCTATACCTTTGACAGGGTATAGGATGTGCTGGCAGCGTGAGGTACATCAATGTATCATCACTATATCTCTTATGTGATGGTTGTTAGTTAGAGAAACTCCCACACAAGTTATTGTATTTTTATATACATCAGTTAATTATATTTTCATATACATTTTATAGTTATGTTGTATCCTTGTTATAAATAAAAAGTTGACATCATGTTTTGAAATAACTTTTCTTTACATTGCACTTGTTTTAAATTGCTTTATATTGAAATGAGTTCAGTTATGTATAATGAGTTGAGTATTTCGAGTTGAGTACCTTAAGTTGAGTATCTTGAGTTGATTTATGCTTTATTGAGTCGAGTATCATATCTTTGAAGTTGAGTATCTAATCTTGAGTTTAGTATCTAATATGTGAGTTGAGTAAGATTGAAAAGAGCTAAGTATAATTCCTTTTTATCAAGTTTCAAGCTTTTTTATGCTGTAGAATCCCCCTTACATGCTCGTACATTCCACATACTGAGCCATTTGGCCTGCATCTTCTCATGATGCAGACACAGGTATTTAGTATCATCAACAGGATCTTCTTGGATACATCCAAGAGTTTGAGTTAGCTATGGTGAGCCTCCTTGCTTCTGGAGGATTTCATTTACTTTTCAAGTTCAGTCAGGATGTCGTGGGTCTTGTCCCGACTTCCATCGTTGTCACTTAGAGGCTTCATAGATAGTCAGTATTGTTGAGAAGTCTGTATCATTTATTTTATTAAATATTTTAAAGACTAAAGGTTCCTATTTTATGGCTAGTTGAATATATTGTTTTTATTCTAAGTTGTTCATTTGAGTTAAAGCTATGTAAAGTTGGTTTATTGAATTTTATTTAGTTTTAAGCTTTGTATGCTTAAGTTAGTCTTCTGATTGTAGTTAGCTAGGATGAGGGTTCGCTTGGGGACCAACAATGATCTTCGAGTGCCGGCCACGTCTAGGGTGTAGACTCGGGTCGTGACAATCAAGGGATAGAAAATTTCAAAATAGGGTAATATCACTTAATAATCTCATCAATTATATTTTCAAAGAAAAATCAAATGTATGCCTTTCTCACAGTGTATTTTTATTTTTTTCCAAAATTTCATAACCTTTTATGAATTGTATTCATTCCAATATGTATACTATTTGTATTCATTCTAGTTTTCATATAGTATTTTGTATAATGAAACATGTTTTTTTTATTAGTTTGTATTCTTTCCAATAGGTATACCAAATGAATCTGTAGTTATTTAAGAAACATTTTTGTATTCATGTATTTTTTTCACTGTGTATTTATTTTTTTCTTTTAGAATCTTGTATCCTTTCTCAAGTTGTATTTATTCCAATATGTATTTTATTTGTATTTGTATTCATGCTAGTTTTTATGTATTATTTTGTATAATAATATAGATAATACAAAAACAATATGATGAAAAGGTGAGATTGAAATATCAAACTGAAAAGGAATAAGTGAATATTTGTTACAATCATTCTTAAATAAAATACATAACTAGTTGACATACCTTTATAATGAATACAAATTAGGAACAAATATCATATTCATAAACTAAGCAACATGATATTTGAATGAATACAAATATTAATAGCATACATGCGATTTCAATTATAAATTGAAAAAGGATATAAAATTTGAAAAACAAACAAACAAACAAACAAACTAATAGGAAGTTGTTCTTCCGATAAATAAAATACAAATCTAATTGACATACATTGGGATGAATTCAAATTACAAACAAATATAAGATTCATAAACTATGCAACGTGAGATTTTGAATGAATACAAAAATTAGTAGCTTACATCTGATTTGAAAATACAAAATTCTAAAAGAAAATTATAAATTCAAAACAAACTAGTAGGAAATTGTTCTTCCTCAACTTAGTCTTCAACAAGTTTCTTGAAATCTTCCGCATCCAACTAATAGTGTCTTTACATAATAGAGGAAAATCTCAAAATATACTTGGTAACAATGTATTTACCTTTATCAATGGGTGAAAAATATTTTGAAGAAATGGTGAGATTTCTTGAACAAAGTAAAGGAAAATAGAAGAGATGATTTTCTTGAACAAATAAAGGAGAGAACAATGGTGAAAAACTCAAGAGAGAGAAATGAGAAATTTTGGCTAAAAATCTAGTAAGAGGAAAAGTAGGTAATGAGGGTTCTTTTTCTTTTTTTACACGGATAGGGGAGTAAAATTAGTTCAATGTGAGATCTAATTTGAGAAATAAATGGAAAGAAGATTACTTATATTAGGATGTATTTTATTTGTTAAAATATTAACATATTGACATTTCAATAATTATTTTGAAGTATAGATATTTTTAATAATTATGTTAGGGAATTTGACTAGTTTACTAATTTTTCCACTTAACAAAGGACAAATTATGCAAAATGTCAGCTCTTAAATTGTACTTACCATATTTTTAGTTGAATTTACAAAATTTACATGAAACAAATTTATTTGGACTTCTTTATTGCAATCAAAATGCAAGTCTTGATTCCTTTTCTTCGATTTGCACCTTTCTTCTTCTCCTTCTTCAACATTCTTCTTCTTCTTCCTCCTCCTCCTAGTCTTCTTTGTCTTTTTCTTTTTCTTCTTATTATTTTCCTTTTTCGTCTTCTCACATTGTTCTTCTCATTCGCCTTCGCCTTCTTCTTATTCTTATTCTTATTGTTATTCTACCTCCTTTTGTTTCTTCTTCTTCTTTCTCTCATTTCTGAAGTGGTCGAGAGAGTATTGGTTGAGTTTTCACCCTTTTCAAAGATTTTATAATTAGAGAGTTGTCATTATTCCACAAATGGACAAATTGTTGTCGTATGAGATTTTTGTTAGTCTATCAGCTCTTGTAGGTACATTTTATTTTTGTAGCATCATTTGGAGAGTTCAAAATTTTAATAGAAAAATGGCATATAAGACCTCGAGAGGCCACATATAACCCACTTAGTTTTCATAGTCAACATAATAGAAATTGATAAGACTTTAAAACATAATTTCAAGATAACAAAATTTTATAAAACGAAGCGAAATCTTGATACACTTATCTCAAAAACCATCGAATACAACCGAATCTTGGGATACACCCCATACAACATTGTTCAAAACACAAACGAGACAATTATAATGAAAGTAGTGGATAAACCCCCATATGAATGAGGAATCAACAATCTTCAACTCTTCTTCTATTATAGATCATAGCGACGAGGATGAGAGTCGAAAACACCAGAACCTACATTTGGATAAGAAATGAGGGAAAGAGAATACGTTAGTACAAAAATGTAATAAGTATAATAACTTGCATAAACATAAAATAAGAATCAGACAACATAAGTCATAGAGCATAATAAAATCACATAATAGATCATTTCAACATATAAGGAGTACTTCTTGAAGTAGCCTCAATTCATACATAGTCAGAACATGGGCAACCACCACTAATCTTACTCATAGTGGAAGGAAAACTCAAGAAACAATCAAAGATCATCACTTATCATAACATATCATAGCTTATATTCTAAGGACATGGGTAATCGCCTCTTCCTTCTTATAATCATGGGTAATCGCCTCTAGTCTATACCACTCCGGTTATAGTAGGCTTAACTAGAGCTTGACATTATGATTAAAGACTTGAAGTGTACCTCCCTGTTCCTTAAAATAAATGTTTTCGTGTTAGAACGTTTAAGGCTCAAACCCCAAGGACCATCCATGGGTCTTTGAGGAATGCACCAAAAATATG
The DNA here is from genome assembly GCA_016801875.1 of Solanum sitiens. Lineage (NCBI taxonomy): Eukaryota > Viridiplantae > Streptophyta > Magnoliopsida > Solanales > Solanaceae > Solanum > Solanum sitiens. Next base: position 311,094 of record JABWTJ010000890.1, on the reverse strand, counting down.
CCGGGGCATTAACCCACAAGGGGTCACTCACGCCTAGTAGGTCCCCCCACGACTCGTGGGTGATGGGCCGTGAATAGAGCCTACAGAACAAAGTCTCATACCTTGACCTACGCTTCACCAGCATGGGTCATGGGTCCAACCACGACCCGCCAGTGAAGTGGTCTTGGGTGATGACTGGAAACCACTTTTAGGAGTTAGTTGAGGGGTACTTGGGGTTTTTTAATTTTTTATTTGATACAAAGTGACATCGGTTTACACTAAATTATACTAACTAAATATTGATTTAAGACCCCTAAAATTATTCATCTTCTTCATAATTCAAAAATCCCAAATCAAAACCTACTTTTCCCCCAAAACTCTCTTTATAACTACAAGGAAGAAGAAGAAGAAGAAGAAGAAGAAGAAGAAGAAGAAGAAGAAGAAGAAGAAGAAGAAGAAGAAGAAGAAGAAAAAGAAGAAGAAGAAAGTTAAGCTAGGGTTTGAAGAAGAAGCATTTTCATTAAATTTCTTAGGAGAATCATAACTAAGGTATGGTAGTCCTTCATCCATGGATAGTTGTCATCCATGGAGTCCCTCCAAACTCAATATCAAAGGTAGAATTTTCACCAAAAAGTTAGGGTTCTACTCCTTGTCATGGATTCTTCTCAACAACAATTTTAATGATTTAATTATTGATTATTGCAGTTTTTATAATTCAATATCCCATGAATCCATGAAATTCTCCAAATCTCCAATTTATGACCTTGTGATATAGGTGAATTGATGGAAGAAAATTATTATGAGATTACGTTTATACTAGTTTAGTTAATTGAATCATCCATGTATAAGAATTATATATTTGTTGGTTGACTGTGATCTATGGTCCTTGAAAGGAAAAGTATGAGAATATGCTTGATTGTGAGATGAATGCTTTAAGAACACTTTGAGAGTGAAGTGTCTATGATTATAATGATGTTGTTGTGTTGATTGAAAGGATATTCTCATGAAAACATAATTAACATAATGGGAAAAGTTTTCTCAAGTGATGGAGATTCTTGGTTTAAAGCCGATTCTCACCAAATTGAATCTAAAGTTATATGTAGACATGGACTGTGAAAGGCTATTCTAAGCATGATCTAATAAGCTATCATAATAAAACAATTTATGACTTAAAAATTACTATGTGGGATAAATGATTAGCACTGAGTGGATATTGAATAAGTGAGTATAGGCTCTCCAGTTATGAAAGGTCGGGTATCTAGAAGTAATCTCATGAGATGGAATCTCCCCCATTAAGCAAGGTCGGGGTTCGTAGTAACAATCTCCTTATCGCATAAACTATGTGCCCCTATAGGTTATTTAGCTAGTGGATCCACCTAAAAGCTAACAAATGATGGTCTTACCTTAGGAAATTAAAACAACACTTTTCAGTGTGGGTAACACCGGATTCAATGTTACGCTCACATGGTCTATGTCGGTTAAGGCTTATTCCCACTATCACAAAAATATGAACAAGAACATGAATTATGAATTATGGTTAGTTAATAAGCTTTACTTAGCATGGGAAGGATTATGGGATATTATTCATGCATTGCACAAGTATGTTTTGAGGTTACAGATGGTATGGTTCTGTTTTCATTTGATGATTTATGTAATGAAGATGCTTATGACTTATGCTTTTGCATTGTATTTAAAATTATTCTTTAAACTAGTAAATGGCGTGCATTCAACTAAAATATCCCTTTTAACATGTTTTCATGATTATGTGCATGAAAAATCATACTTAGTGCAGTTTTTTACTAACCCATATTTTCCCTACATTTTTCCCCATGTGTAGGATACGGTTCTCAAGATGGTTCCCACTGTGGCTAGGGCTTGCATTTGCTCATTTATCCTTGATCATGGTGAGTCCTCATGATTTGAGGATAAGATGCTATCATTCTTGTTTCATTCTTGTACTTTCACTTTCGAATTATGTTGTTTTGGGTTGTGACCCAAATTGACTCAAGTATTGTGATAGATGGCTAATCGAGACAAGTGTAGCCTTCTGTTTTCCTTTATGAAGATTTTTGGACTTAAATGCTTTTTTGGTTTTATTGTTATAATAATTTATGTGATGATATGATAAGTGTCTTACATGGTGCCTTTCGGGGTTTAATGTGTCTTTGTACATCTAGGGGGTACCCTTGGATCGTGACAAACTTGGTATCAGAGCAAAACGCTTAAAATGATTCTAGGATGATGTCTCATAACCCATGTCTAGTAGATCCTTGTTCATGAGTGTGAATTGCACCACACTTATGAAGGAGAGGCTATATGATGCTTAGGAATTTTACTTCTTTCATACTCTTGAGTCGTGCCTTAGAGTTTGACTCTATAAAAGTGTAATACCCCAGAAATCTAACGACCTAAACTAGAGACTCATATGATGTATAATGACTTAAAACGGATGAAAATGATGTTTTTAGACCTAATATAATGTAACTAACTTGGTAAGAAAGTGGTAGTGCATAAACGCCAAGAAATGACCATGACGTCCGGAAACTAGTAAATTGGACTAGTGTGGTATTAGGTCTTGTAGTAAGGTTTTGTAGTGTCGAATGATGACTAAATCTTGTAAAAATAGTTTTTATATGTTGAACTACATGTTTAGGGTCCAAACGTCTGGGTACGACCCCCCAAGGATCACCCTAGGGGTCCTTGAGGAGGACCCAACCTTGGACCCAAAAAGCTGTCAAAAAGACAGCAAGACCTACGGAGGTCATTGACGAGCCACAATGGATCCACGCCCCATAGATTGGGGTCGTGGATCAGACCTGAAACAGTCACTCCCCTGCAAAGAGGATACTATGAACAAAACAGTGGAGGTGCAGTATGGGGGCGTGAACCCATCCACGATCCGTGGATGGGTGGCCATAGATGCTGCCACATTTTATGTTTTTAGTTTTAGTTTTGGGGTCTTAGTTTTGTTAATCATTTAATTGAGGGTTAAGAGGGGTGTTATTTAACTAATTACCTTTCTAAAACTAACTATAATACCATAACCCTAAGACATTAAGTCACTCAACTAAACTCACAACTCAAAGACAAAAAATTAACTTCCCTCTCTCAAAATCTTCTCTCTAAGATCTCCATTGAAGAAGAAGACAAAGGTACAACTAGGGATTGAAGAACTCGATGTTTCTCCATCGATTCTGAAGGAATTGATCAAGGTATGGAAACTCTTCACTCTTGGGATCATTTACCCAAGAGGCTCTCTCAAAATTGAATTTCAAAGTTCCCCAAATTCTTTATTTAGACTCAATTTTGTGGGTCTCTTTCTAAACAGTTTTACATTGATATAAATTGATTAATTATGATTATATATTAATGTTTACGGATGAATTCAATTCATGTTTTTGGTTTTTGAAAAATCTTCACAAGACCCATGAATCTCCCTTCTTTCTCAAATCTAAACGCTAGTATTCTTCGATTGATGAATGAAGGACGAGAATCTAGTATGTTTCTATGTAATTCATTATTTTATTATGATTTTAACCTATATGATTAATGAATATCATGAATTTAGGGTTTAATACTGAAGAAAGCCTTGAAGGCTATGAATAAAGGTTTTCAATTTGGTTATAGTTCAATGTTGACTTGTTGATCCACTTATGGTGGAGGTGTTTACTTAATATATAGTCTTATATCTAATTATTGAATGACATGGTAGAGTTGCTTACTTGATTTATGAATTGTGGTGTTGAGTCTTCTTACTCTTTCGTACAACCCTAATTATGATCAATAATAATATGATATGAACATGTATGTTATCCTTTGATATGAACATGCATGTTATGCTATGATACGCATATGGATGTTATGTTATGATATGAATAAGAATGCTATGATATGATTATGTTAGTGTTCATATGTTGAATAAAAGGCAATTCTTTTAAACACTATGTGAATATAATACGAAAGAACATTCTCACATGGTCTTGGTTCTTTAATTGAGAGTTTGTCCTCATCTTTGAAACCTTTGAGCTATACATTATATGAGAAGTTAAGTCCTTAAAGCATTCTTTATGAAGTAATGCATAAATAAAGGCTTAATGATACTTTAAAGGGAATTATGCTTAGCACCGTATAGATATGATTATGAGATGGTTCCTTCACCCTAGTTGTTTGGTTCATATTACAGTGTCTCATGAGATAGAAACTTGAAAGATAGAAGTATAGTTTCCACATGAAATCTCCATATCCCATAACTATGTACCCGCATAGGTATTAGCTAGTGGATCCACATTATAGCTAGGTATTTCCATTTCACCCTAAGCAAGTAAAACACCTCTTTTTGATGTGGGGGTAGAACACTAGATTCCGTGTAGCTTAGATGGTCTATGTTGGTTATTGCTAATCTCTGTATGTTTTACGAATACGAACTAAGATATGAATATGACTTATGAATATGAATATGAACTCTAACTAGGGCTTCTTGAGGGGTACTACTTAGTGTAGGTAAGGGTATGGGACTTTACCTATGAATTGCACAAGTGGGTTCTTTGAGTAGTTCTTGTGTGAGTCACTTGTGTACGATGACTTATGTATAATGTTAAGGTTGGTTTAACCTATTATGATGTTAATTATGTAGGTGACTATACTTATGCCTTCTTGATGGCATTGCTTAGTACATATGGGGGTATGGGACTTCATATGTACATTGCACAGATGAACTTGAAAAGGGGGTCATGGGTGGTGTGTTTATGGTATGATGTTGGTTGAACTCAAATATGGTAAGATATGAACTATGGCTATGTATAATGATACTTATGATCATGAAATTTCTCTTTATCTTATGGTATGGATTGATTATGCCTTACTTGAATGTGCATTATGGATATTAAATTGATATAGCATGGTCTCAACTAAAGGTCCCTTTTGTGAATATTTGAAAGGTTTTAATTGCATAGTTCCCATAGTTAGTAGAAGTTTAATGTACTAACCCATATTTCTCTTATTATTCTACCAAGTGTAGGTTCGGGATAGTAAGTTATCATTGAGAAGAAGGAAAACTTCGTTGCATTCTCCAAGACTTTGGTATTCCTCAAATTCTGAGGACAACATGATGCAACTTATGTTTCTTTCTATTTTGTAATAAACTACTTATGTACTTCATATTATGATACATTTCATTGTAAAGGGTTATAAAACCTATTTGATACTTCTATGTTGAACTTAGATGGTTTATTAGATGATGTCTATACATTCAATTTCCTTATATGAAAGAATTTGACATTGATTGTTGAAAAGTTTTTAAATTCTGCATTATTTAATGTCTTATGTAAGGATGATATGTCGGTTATTGCCTATTCTCATCATATGGGATACTTACTAGCATTAGAGAAGTTCTATGAAGTTTAGGTGGTGGTATGGGACGTTATCTAGACAATGCACAATAGGCTTTGAAGGTGTTAGTTGGAGTCCCTAGGTCTTCTCCAAGACCATTACTTGGATGTCCTTTATGTGATGAATGTATCTTAATGAACTAATGAATGTAATGACTTAAGTTAAGGAAATATGTTAAATGAATAAGTACTTATCTAGAGTAGTTTAGGGTTGTCTAGTTAAGGTGTGAAGGGGGCATAGGAATGGTCACTTCTTATCTTACCTAGATAAGTCTTAAGAATGACTCTAGTTAGGGAAGATGGTTGTTTATGTGGACATGATCCAAACTTAGGTAATCTTAAGGATTACTTAGGTAATCTTTAAGAGGTCAATCATGGACGTTATCTTCTTGATTCACTTAAGTAAGTCTTTTGATAGCCCTTGGAAGCAGAATGTCATATTATCTATGTGTTGATGTATTAAGTGAGAATGATTCTATCTTAGGTAATCTATAGGATCCCTTGCGTGTGTGTGAAAGGGATTGTATGGGCGGTCGCTCCACACTCACTCAAGTGAACCTTGGAAATCACCTTTGGTAGAAGAATCTATGTCATATTATCTATGTGTTGATGTATTAAGTGAGAATGATTCTATCTTAGGTAATCTATAGGATCCCTTGCGTGTGTGTGAAAGAGATTGTATGGGCGGTCTCTCCACACTCACTCAAGTGAACCTTGGAAATCACCTTTGGTAGAAGAATCTCATGTTGATGTGCTTGATGTATTGTAATTGAATGTGTCTCATTCTAAGTAGTCTTGAGGATCATTTAGGCATGCTTGGAGAGGGTGTATTGGCGGTCTCTCTTTGTGTTGCATAAGTGAGTCTTAGGATAGCTTTTAGTGAGGGGATTATATGCAAAAAGGTTTGTAAAGTGAAGCTAAGTAACTTCCTTCACTGTAATAGTGAAGTAGCTTACTGTAATGTTTTCTTAAAAATGTGATAATTGTTTAAATGGTTTCTTATGTATTTCTAAAGTGTTAAATGTTGTTCTTATGATTATAGTATGATGTTTTAATCGAAATTCATGAAAGCATGCTATTTACTAAATGTCCCTTTTTCATGGTTTTTGCATGGCTTCCATACTTAGTACATCTAATGTGCTAACCCCTTCTATTCCCTTTTTGACTAAAGTGTAGGGAATTGGAAATCTTGATGTACTATGGAGGATGGATATGTTTCTAAGGGTTGAGGATGAAGTAATTGTGAGTCCTCATTGATTCGAGGACAATATCCACATGTTCCTTTATGTCTTAAGTTTTTACTTTATGTCTTGTATGGGCTTAGACCCAAGTATTGTATACTCCAAAGTTTAGATGGTTCAAAAAGATGTTGTAAAGGTTTAATGTTTTAAATGAAAGTCTTCCGCTTGTGTATGATTATGAAAAGAGCTCTTTGTGTGTGAAGAAAGTTTTAAATTCTTACTCATTTTAGTATGTTTATTATGCAATGAATGGTACGAGTGGCTTAGATGAGACTTCTTGAAGTCTCATGGGTTAATCAGATTGGTTAGATAGGCGTTCGATGGGAGCGTAATAACAAGTGTTTTGTATTCTGAGTTTGAAAACTGCCACAGTAGGAATCAGAATTCAAGATTTTTATTGAAAGTCTATGTTCGGATAGTATGTTTTGTCAAGATATGAATTAGTAAGATAAGAGATGATCGATTGCATCCGTATTAAACATGTGAAAGAACTTATGCATGTTTTGGATCATAAAGTTTGTTACTTTTGATTGTTAAAGTATGAAAGGAAGGGTTCCCCTTAGAATTTTGATTTAGAGTGTGGAGTAAAACGTCATAGGTTGTTGATTAAAGGATGAGATCGATAAGAAATTTATAAAAACAAGAGTCTAATATATTGAAGGGTTGAGATATTTAGAATTTTGCACCGGGAAGAATTCGACAAAAGTGAAGAAATAAGACCTCTCATATAAACTCTTGGGGTGTAGTTGAAGGTCGTATTGATTTTTGTCTATGAGTTTAGATAAGACTGTGAGATGTGAACTAGTTCAGTACAGACTTATTAGGAGTTTATCATCAATATTTATAAAGACTGAATTCTGGTTTGGGTGACAAACAATGAGATATGAAAAATTTAGAATATTACGTGGGGTTAGATTGCTCAAATTATGATACATGACTCAAGATTGATGCACAAGGTGAGATATAATTCTACATGGTTATTAAGAATTTAGAGTTTGATTAATACTACTCTATTGATGGGACTACATAGAATGTTATAATGTGTTACACAGATGTTTGATGGTGAATAGAAGTTATGAACTTATAGTATACAAAATAATTTGACTGACCAAGAATTTCCCTAAGTGTTGGCATGAGATATGTGATGGTTTAGAATGGTTAATAAAGCATGGTATGTGGAAGTGGTGTGAAATTGACTTTGAGTGTGATTTAATAGTCTTATCTCGATTGAAAGATACTATCAGATTGTAAATTAGTGCTCTTAGCCTTGTCTGGGACTCGTATTTGTCATGAAATGCTTAAATAGAAAGAGATATAATCATAGTTTGAACATGTATTTGATAAGAATACTTTGATAATAATGATGGTTTGGGAGTAAGGTAGATTATCAGTGTTGTTATGATATTCTGTTAGTATTAATAGTGTTAACTTCAATGGATGTGGGTTTCGATAAACCAAGTATTTGTGCAATTATAACAAGGACTAAATTGATGATTGTGGGTAGCTAGAAAATCAAAGATATAGAATAATGTTTGATATACACTATGAAGGAGTATATAGAGTTATTCGACCTTGGTTATGTACATTCTCATGCGACCAACTACTTCATTCTGGGTGTGGTTTAGAGTATGATTCACATTCTACGTCTGTGTGTTTCCGATTCTATGGGTGAGTCCCTAGTAGTGGATCGGGTGTACCTATTCTGTGTTTGTCCTCCTGATAGGATGGCATCCTTGGTTAGACTTATTCATTCCAATTATGGAAGATTTGTTGTTTGGGTAATTAAAGTATACTAATGATTCAACACATAACTTTGCTTATGAGAATTTATAGGAGAGCTACCGTGAAAATTTACAGTTGTTTGATAAACTTAAGATTTATCTCATCATTTGTATTATGTTTTGGATATGTGATTTAATGTGATGATTATTGTGTCTAGTTTTGTCATTCTTAAGGTTTGTCTATAACAACTACTAATCTAGCATTTCAACAATGTTGTTAGAGGTTCTGTATGCTTGGATATATTACTCGATGGTGGTTACTTGATCAATTCTATCTTTTGATCAGATGAGTTTGATTCTCCTTGATGATTACTTGATGTCTAAGATCCTATTTTTATAGCTGAAGCTTGAGAAAATATTAGATTTTGAGGATGTAATCTTAATAAGATCTATGATGGTTTGTGCATTGTGAGTGTGTGGTGGATGATTCAGGTTCACTCCTGATTGTAGCCAGTATTGATTAAGGATTTTATCATAGTTATGTTAGATAATATTTTTCATGATAGTTGTGTCAAGGTTTACTAGGAGGATCGGTCAGTTGAAAAGTTCACTTGATAATAGTTTCATTGTTAGTTGAGTTTACATACAACAACAATTATCATTGGAGTATTGAGATAGTCTCATTTGAGGCATTGTATGAGAGGAGGTGTAGGTTATCAATTGGTTGGTTTAATACATTTGAGGTGGGACTTTGAGAACTAATAATTTGAAAAAATTGTTGAGACAACTACCCTTCTTACCCTCGCCTTTTTTTGATCGTTCGTGGACGAACGATGGGTAAATTGATATCTCATGTAACGACCCATTTGGTCGTTTGGAGTGCTAGAGCTTTTTATATTATAAAATACTTGTAGACATGTTCTAAATAGGTATTTTGGACTATTCATAACTACAATATGAAATTAGTGGGATTGTTTTAATAATTTATTGAGTTAGTAATTAAAGAGAATAAAATTGAAAGTAATAGTGGGTCGCTTTTACTACTTTTTATAATTTTTAAGGTATACAATTACGGTAATAACTTATAATATCTCGTAACTTGAAATAACTAAGAATAAGCTAAGAAACCAAGAATAATCATTTTTGGAAATAAATAGGGAAATCTGGAAAATTTCCTAAGTTTTAAAAAATGAGTTTTTGTCATTTTCAAACGGCCATAACTCCTAGCTTAGTAGGAATTAGGGTGAGTTACTTATATGGTTGGAAATCCCTTGGGAATATCCTTTCAACGGAGCCGAGTTTGCGCATTTTCGATGTCATATGAGGTAGATATGCCTTTTGGAAGTTTGGTTGAGGAAAGTCTAATTCGGATTTTAGTAAGGGTAAAGTAGTCTTTTCACCCTACTATTTCCTAATTTGTTTTAAGGGTTTATTAAGGGAAAATTTAAGCCTTAGGTCAGTTTTTGGAATATTGAATACGCTGAGGACTTGGGAGAAAAGAGAACAGAATAAGGAGAAAGGAGAAAAGACCAAGATTTCGCCAAGCTCGTTGAGAGAGTTTCGTCGGGGGTGATCCCTTTAAGGTATGTGAGATCTTTCGGTGTTGGGTTCTTCCACCCACATCCAATTTGATTCAATTCATAAATCTTAGTGTATATTGATTTATGAACATGGAAGTACTTGATGAACAATGGTTGAATCCTTGTTGGTTGAATTGTAACATACCTTTAGTTGTTTGATTCGTGTTTACGGGCTGTTTTACAAGTCTAATATATTGGGTATTTAGTATATTAATGATCTTAAGTGTTTAGGGAAGATCCATGGAAGTTTGGGAGGTTTAGAGTTGAAAATCGACGAAGACAGGTCGGAAAACCCGTCTGACAGGCCATGGGACGCCTCGCCTACCATAGCCCCTCAAGATAGACTCTGACCGTCAGGATCTGGCGGCCCACGCCAGCCAGAGTGCCTGAGGACAGTCTCTGTCTATCAGGCTCTGGCGCCCCGCGCCTCTCAGAGCGCCAGGGTCACCTGGAGATCCAATTTATCCCCTATTTCTTCGTACTAGCTCCTAGGTGATGTACGTATTCGTCCTAGTTGATTCCAACACTCTAATATACATCTAAACATCATTAAATCATCCATAAACATGAGATAATGATCCATGAATCCATAATCAAATCCAAGGGAAGTTAAGAGTCAAGTCTAAAAGTTAAAAAGCAAGTCAAAGTAAGTTCCTAGAGCATTCAAGAGTCTTAAACAAACATTTTAACTTTGATTTAAGGATCAAGAAATGAGTTTAGCAAAGAGTAAAGAGTTTAGCTAAATTCTCAATAGTTATAAGGGAACCAAGTATTCCCTAAGAGTTAAGTTTGAATCTAAGCAAAGAGTAACAGTTCACTTCTCAAGAGTTATAAGTGAACTAAGTAGTCCTATGAGTTTAAAGAAAATGTTTTCAAAATTTTGAGAAAGAGAGGAAGCTAGACTTCCATAGAGCCTATGGCTAATTTTAGAAAAAGAAAAAGGAAACTATATTTCCAAGAGATATTTTTGAAGCTAAGTTTGAGCAATTATCTCAAACTAGAGAAGAAGATGTTTTAAAAACATATGCGCTAAGTATTTTGGGAGTAGTATTCAGCACCCATATGGTGACACGAGTTCGTATTAACTCAAGTCTCCATAAACCATGTAGCCAACATGGAGAGACAAAGGATCATACTTTTTAGATGATTCCTTAGCGCTTTTAGCATAGACTAGTGGATCCACTTAGTATTTCAGGTTCTATACCGACGGCAAGGTATGGAGTAGTCCTCTTGCAATGTGAGGTAATACGTTGTATAATCACTTAGGCTTATAGTGATGGTTGTCGGTTAGAGAATCTCCCACAGAAATTACATTACTTTCATATATAAGTAAAGTTGAGTTTATTATTGTTTTATCTTTAATGAACTAAGTGTTTACACTGTTTTACAAGCTTCATTTATATCGCATGTGTGCTTACTGCTTTATATTGAGTTGTTATATCATGAGTTGAACATAGCCAAGGTAAGTTCATTCTTACTCCTTTCAAGATTTATAGGTGCATTCCGACTCACATACTCGTACATTCAATGTACTGATGCCAGTTATCCTGTATCGTCTTATGATGAAAACGCAGGTAACCAAGATCAGCACACAGCGCTTCATTGATCCAGTTTGAGCTCCAGAGTCAGTGGTGAGCCACATTGTATTCTGGAGGACCCTTTTTTATGCTTTCAGTCTTTCTCTTTCAGAATGTTGTGGGGTCTGTCCTTACGTTCATCAAAGTCGTTTTAGAGGCTTCATAGACGGATAGTAGTACTTCAGTTGTGTCTCTTTATTTCAGATTCTATATTTGAGAATTAAGTGCCATTTTGGCCAAAACAGTATTTAAAGTTATTTTATGAGGACTTTTTCAATTCTATAATTGAGTTAAGTTGAATCTTCTGCTGAGTTGAGTAAGCTAGGCCAAAGGTTCGCTCAAGTCCAGCAATGGTAATTGGGTGTCAGTAAGGCTGGCAATTGGACAGGACAGGGTCAACCGGACCGGTTTATCCGAAACCGGTACCGGTACCGGATTTCTTACCAGATTTTCTTACTGGTACCGGGTCTTACCAGAACCGGATTTACCGGAAAACCGAACATGTTCCATCCGGTCCCTTAGTAACCGGATAGGAACCGGGTTGTACCGGATCGAAACCGGGTCTTACCGGTTCAACCGATATCGGTATTTTTTTTTATTTTTTTTAAATTATTTTAATTATTATATAATATTATATATTTATATTATTAATTAATAATATTATATTATTAAAAAACTTCAATTGAAAACTTTAAACGTTAAAGTAAATTTTAAATTTTAAAGTTTAAAGTTTATATAAGTTTGAAATTGAATTTAAAGTTTAAAGTTTATAGTGAATTTAAAGTTTGAAATTGAATTTAAAGTTTAAATTTTATATTGAATTTAAAGTTTGAAATTGAATTTAAAGTTAAAGTTTATATTGAATTTAAAGTTTGAAATTGAATTTAAAATTTAAAGTTTATATTTAAAGTTTAAAGTTTATATTGAATTTAAAGTTTGAAATTGAATTTAAAGTTTAAAGTTTATATTGAATTTAAAGTTTGAAATTGAATTTAAAGTTTAAAGTTTATATTGAATTCAAAGTATGAAATTGAATTTAAAGTTTAAAGTTTATATTAAATTTAAAGTTTGAAATTGAATTTAAAGTTTAAAGTTTATATTGAATTTAAAGTTTAAAGTTTATATTGAATTTAAAGTTTGAAATTGAATTTAAAATTTAAAGTTTATATTGAATTTAAAGTTTGAAATTGAATTTAAAGTTTAAAGTTTATATTGAATACAAAGTTTGAAATTGAATTAAAGTTTAAACTTTAAAGTTTATATTGGATGTAAACTTGTAAAGTTTAAACTTTAAACCTTAAAATTCAATTTTACATTAATGTTTAAACTTTAAACTAATATTAAAATAATTGAAAATTAAATTTATAAAATGACATGAATTAAATAGAAGGGACTATTTTAAAAGAAAATCAAGGCGAATAGCCGTATATTTATTCAAATAAATAAATTTTACAATACAAATATTAGAAAGAGATAAAGAGTACATAATCTAGATATTGAATATTAATTATTGTACTAACAATTGCATTTATTTTAAACTTTTTGTAAATTTAGTATCATTTGAAAAGAAAGATATTTTTGGAACTTGCATCTGTCGATCTTCTTCCATTGCTTCCGCGCCATCATCACTATTCTCACCAAATGTTTCATCTATTTGATCTTCTATTTGGCTACTTAATAGTGGTAGTCTGGTGTTTCTTCTTTCGACATTGACCCAATCTCGAAACAACAACGATATTTCCAAACTGTCCTTTGCTAATGAATATCGATGATCTCCAATCATAAATCTCGCTGCACTAAAGGCTTGCTCCGAAGCAACCGATGATGCTTGAATCGCTAGCACATCTCGAACAATCCTAGCAAGAGTCGGAAATTGATTTTCACGATTCTTCCACCATACTAATATTGGAGGTTGAAGTTGTCCTTCTTCATGCCTAATCTTTTCCCGTGCCTGATTGAAATATAAATCAAAATCATTATTAGTAGAAGATTCAAGCTCAAGATATTCATCCATCCAATCATCCGTATCATCACTTTTAGGCTTAGAAGATGGAGGTTCAACTATTGTAATATTTATTTCCATAACTTTATATGCATTATATAAATCTCTAACTTTTGTATAAATGCTACTTTTACATTCTTCAACACTAGGAGTTTCATCAGCTTTAATTTCTAATTTACATAAATCTTTTCAACCATTCTTTCAACACCTCTTAATTTATAATTTTGTTTGAAAGTAGTAGCAGTCAAATAGATTTGAGGAATACGGAAAAAATATTTTGAATTTTTCAATTATAAAAGCAAGTGAATCTTTAAATTGATCTTTTCCTTTTGTATTTTCCCAATCTTCAAAGCCAATTCTTAAATTCGGGTCCGCATTATGAGCATTAAAAACTAATTGTATCGGCTCTTGATAAATATAAGCAACTTGAAGCATTTCAAATAAAGAATTCCATCTAGTGCATACTTCTTTTGGAACTTTTCTATATGCAAGTCCACATTCATTACAACGATTTTTAAATTCTGTAATTATAGCTTTTACTTTAGCTTTAAAAATCCAATTACAAGCAAGTCTAATTTTTTCACAAGAAACTCCAAATTGAAAAATACCATCTTTTACTATTAAATTATACACATGTGCGGCACACTTAATATGAAAAGAATCATTATCAATTGGACAAAGTCTACTTTTTAAATAACCAACTGATCTTAAATTATTAGAAGCATTATCTAAAGTGACACTCATTATTTTATCACATATTCCATAATATTGTAAAATAGAGCCTACTTTTGATGCTATATAAGAACCGATTTTATTTTCTTCAACATATTTATACGCTAATATTCTTTTTTGCATGTTCCATTCATGGTCAATCCAATGGATAGTAAGTGTAAAATAATCGTTACCATTAGGACTACGTCCCATATCAGAAGTAATAAATAATCTACCATCATAATAAACAAATAAACAACAAAGAAAATGACAATATTCTTTTTTATATTTAAAAAGATCACTTTTAATTGTATTTCTTGGAATACCTTCATAATCTGGGTTATATAATTCTCGAATATAATGGCCAAAACCAGGATGTGAAGGGAATCAAAAAGGGAAACCACAAACAACAACCACTTAGCTAATTCTCTACGATCTTTTTCTTTACTATACGTGCGGTGTGAACATTGACTAGCCGGGTTAGACATATTTAATACACCTTGAACCATATTAGAACCTCCAACTCCCATAGAACTTTCGGGTATGGGTGTTCCATTTCTATTAGCTCTTTCTATATCATCTAGGCGAGCAAATTCTTTATTACACTTTCGTAAATGTGTTCTTAGTCGTCCTGTTCCCCCTTGTGTACCCGTAGTTACATGTTTCATGACCAATTTACATTTAGTGCAAGTAACAATAGTTTTTTCCATATTTTGTATCAAAAATTTCCATACTAAAGATCTTTTAACACGTACGGCGGCGACATTTGAAAAAGTAGGTAAAGGGGAGGCTTTATTTTTTTTGGTAATTCGGTAACCGGACTAGTAGGGGTAGGGGTCTCTTCATCTTCCTCATTTATTTCTACTTCTTCATCTAATTCTTTCTCAAAATTATTATAACGTCTATTTAAAGTCTCATGATCTACTTCATTTTCGGAATTAAATTCAATAGGTCCTAGTGACATAAAAATTTTTCATGAACATGAGTATTAACTATAAATTTAGGGGGCAAATTTTTAGAACTAGAACTACTTACTCCCCCCTATTATTTTTTCTTTCCGACATTGGTCTTTTACCACTATTTCTTTCCAAATTCATGTTCAAATTTAAAATAATTAAATATTATGAAAAACAAGCAAGATAATATAATAAAAGAAATAAAATAACTTAATTAATAAACAGATAAAAAATTAAAGTTAGAAGTTGGAACGAATGTACCAAACGTCTACTTAAAAGTAGACATATAACCAAAGCTGGAATTGAGAGATGCCTATTGTAGCTTCGAAATTCCAATTTACTTCAAATAAATTTTCGAAATCCAAACTCCAAGTCAATATCACAATATAATAATTAACAATTTATGAGAGATTTAAAATTGAGAGATTGTATAAAATGTATAAGTAAGTAGGTAGTGAATTTGTGATTTAAAATGGAAAAAAATGGTATATTTATAGTGTAAATGGGTTAGAAAGGGGTGGGGGGTATTTTTTGACCATTTTGGGCCCCAGCCCAACGTCTAAAAGGGCCCAACTGTCGAATTAACGGATAGTTTAACGGATCAGAACCGGTTCAACCGGATTAAAAACCGGGACCCGATTCGGTAACTGGTCAGATGTCATTGGAGACCGGTTCCTTATTGGTTCAACCGGTACCGGATGGACTGGTACCGGAACGGAACCGAACCGGATAAAAATCGGTATGTCTGCCACTCTTAGGTGTCAGCCACGTCCATGGTGTAGGTTCGGGGCATGACATAACTGATTTGTCGAAAAGAGGAAAAGAGAGTCGCACGATTGTGAAGAACAAATTCAAGTAGCGCTTCATCTTGGAAACGTATGGAGGCATTGAGGAGAGGAAAAGCTTTGGAAAATCAGCTTGCTCAACTTTAATTTCTCGGTGGAGGTAGGTTATGATTTATTTTATTTGATAGATAAACTCTTAATTGAGATTGATATGCATTGAATGATATTGTGAAGTCCTCTATGCACTTGATTGTGTGATTGTGTTGTTTGTGATTGGTCTGAAATTGAGACTGTGGAATTTGTAGTTTGGAACCCTCTCTATCAAAGTGATGCCTTTAATAAAGAAGGTTTGATGAAATATTATCAATGAATTGAAATGTGGTGATAATACATGATAAATTAATAGTATTATTGGATTGGACTTTCATGTTTCGACATGATATTCTTGGATCGAAGTGTCACGTTCCGACACAATATTATTGGATCAAATTTTCACATTCTGACACGGTATTTTTGGATCGGAGTGTCACATTTTGACACGGTATAATTGGATCGGAGTGTCACATTCTGACATGGTAACATTAAAGGAAAAAGATATTGACTTAACTTAATGTACTCAATCTCAAAGAACCCATTTCCCCAACGAGCGTGGTGTGGAGGCATGATTCCTCGTGTGTGCTTGATATTGTGATTGATTACGTACTTGCTTCAGTTGTCACTTATTCATGTTGTTTTTTACTTATCACCTACTAAGTGTTATAGTTAATTTTATACTATTATTCTTTGTATATTAGTTACTATTCTGAGTTGGCCGATGATATCTACTAAGTACATGTTGCCTCGTACTGAGCCCTACTTGTGTTTTTCTTTATTTACCTTTTATGGAGTGTAGTGAGTGTACCAACGACTTGACTCGCCCTCAGTTCTAGCCAATCTCCAGCATATCAGGTTCCAGGGTGAGCTATTCATTCAAGCTTGTGTTGGATTCTCTCGGTCATGATATGATGTCCTATGTTTTCTGACACATGCCATTTTATTCTTTTATTTTGGTGTATTTAATACTCTTAGACTTAGAATTTAGAGACTAGGTGTCCTTGTTCTGATGACTTTCAGGTTTTGGGCATGACATACAGAAGACTATAATGAATTTGTGTTTCTTACATTAATGAGATTTAAGGTTCCGCATTATGGTTAGTATTTTGTAAGCTAAATAATAAATATAAGTTGGGGTTGAATTCATTGGTTCGCCCACCTAGGAGGTTAAGTGTGGGTGGCAAACCAATTAATTCTACCCCAGCTTATATTTATTATTTGGCTTACAAAATACTAATCATAATGTGGAAGCTTAAATCTCATTAGTGTAAGAAACACAAATTCATTATAGTCTACTGTATGTCATACCCAAAACCTGAAAGTCATCACATCATGGACATCTAATCTCCATATACTAAGTCTAACAGTATCAAATACACCAAAATAAAAGAATAAAAGTGTATGTGTCCAAAATCATAGGACAACATATCATGACTGAGAGAATCAAACACAAGCTTGAATGAATAGCTCACCCTGGAACCTCATATGCTGGAGACTGGCTAGAACTGAGGGTGAGTCAAATCGTTGGTACATTCGTTGCAATCCATAAAAGGGAAACAAAGAAAAACATAAGTAGGGCTCAGTATGAGGAAACATGTACTGAGTATATATCATCGGTCAACTCAAACAACATAAACAAGTGAAAATTGAATCAAGTACGAAATCAATCACAATATCAAGCACACACGAGGACTCATGCCTCCACACCACGCTCATTCGGGAAATGGCTTCTTTGAGATTTAGTACATTAAGTTAACTCAATATCTTTTTCCTTTAATGGTTACTATGTCAAAACGTGACACTCCGATCCAATTATACCGTGTCGAAATATGACACTCCGATTCAAAAATAACGTATCTGAATGTGACACTCCCATCCAATAATTCGATGTCAGAATATGACACTCCGATCCAAGAATACCGTGTCGGAACGTGACACTCCGATCCAATAATACTATTAATTTATCATGTATTATCACCACTTTTAAATTCATTGATCATATTTCATCAAACCTTTTTTATTCAAGGAATCACTCGATAGAGAGAGTTCAAGATTACAAATTCCACGGTCTCAATTTCAGACTAATCACAAACCACAAAACAAAGCCACACAATCACACAATCAAGTACATAGAGGACTTCACAATATCATTCAATGCATATCAATCTCTATTAAGTGTTTATCTATTAAATAGAATAAACCATAACCTACCTCCACCGTGAAATTGAAGTCGAGCAAGCTAATTTTCCAAAGCTTTTCCTCTCCTCAATGCCTCCAAACGTTTCCATGCTGAAGCGCTCCATGAATATGTTCTTCACAATCGTACGTCTCGCTTTTCCTCTTTTCTACAGATCAGTTATTATCCTAATTGTATACCTTAAAAATTATAAAAGTAGTAAAAGTGAGCCACTATTAATTTTAATGTTATTCTCTTTAATCACTAACTAAATAAATTATTAAAACAACCCCACTAATTTCATATCGTAGTTATGAATAGTCCAAAATACCTATTTAGAATCTATCTAAAATTATTTTATGATATAAAAATCTTTAGCACTCCAAACGACCAAATGGGTCATTACAATCACTCTCAGAAATGTTTGAAGAAAAAAGTCAATAACTTCAATTTAATACCAATTGTGTTAGAAAAATATTAATTTGCTAAAAAGTTATTTTGGAACTAAATTAAGTAAAATAAAATTATTAAGTACAACTATATAAATAATTTTTTATTTATAAACTTACTTTTTTTTTAAAAAAAATAACACATTGAGTAATAGGCTAAGTGGGTTAGTAAGATAAATTAGTTAGATCGTATGTCATTAAGTAATTGTGCTAGAAAATGATATTAGTGGCTAGATCTTCTCCAAATTAGTATTATGCGATAATTTATTGACGGTGCAACTATTATAAATTCATTAAAATAACCGACTTTGTTTTAAGAGTTCCTGTAGGGATTTATTTGATTAATTTTTTTTTCAATGAATAGCCTTAACAATGTAAAAATATTTATCATAGTTTTTCACCATAAAGATATCATAAGGATCTTCTCTACTCATTCTTTAATACCCTAGATAATTTTTTGTAAACATAAACATCAAGCAAAAATGTTCATACTATCACATATATTAAACATACAAAATAGGATCCTAAACATATTAATCTAACATAAAAATCTTCATCGATGGTATACCTGATGATAAGAACTAAGTGAAAGCAGAGTTGAACAACTAGTTACCTCCTTTCCCTAGCTGCGTCAATGATGAAAAAGTAAAAGAATATTGAATAACCCTAATTGATGGAGAAAGGACCATTTTACAGAAGATTAGGTTTAATATTGTCCGTCCATCAACTGACAAGTCTGACAGATGAGATTTATTTTTTAATAAAAATTATTTATGGTCTTTTTTTTATTTGGGCCACACATATGTTAACAAGGGAAAATTGTCAAAATGTCAATATTTAAGAATTTAATAGGATCCCTTCGCTACATTTTTAATATTTATTAAAAGTGTCAATATTTAAGTTTGTTATATATCTGATTTATATATTTTTAAAATTTGTTTTAATTTGAAACAATACAACTATTTAATAACAAAAAGGAGAAAATCAATGTAACAATCCAGAAATTTTTGAGCTAAGACATGAGCCATTTTTTGTAGTGAGTGAGATTTTACCAAGGAATTAAATATTCTTTAGTGTTAAGGTCACTAGAAATAGCACCTTGAGTTCTAAAAAGAACTAAATTGGAAATAACAAAAATCTGAAATTTGGAGAGTTAAGTTAAGTATGAGTTTTAGGTCAACTTCAAACGACCATAATTCCTAGCACATGATGAGTTAGGTGTGCTACAAGATACATTAGGAAAGATATTTGAAGTTTGTTGTCCAGTTAAGGAAAGTGATCAGAAAATAGTGAGGGGTATTTTGGTCTTTTCCTTATCCATCCAGATTTAATTCGTTTTTTGTATTATTTTAGGGGTATAATACTATTAGTTTCAATTTAATAATCCTAATATGCAACTAGGATTCTAGTTTAGAGTGCAAGAAGAGAAAAGAAGAGGAAAGAAGAGAAAAGAGGAGAAAAGAGGAGAGGATCAAGCGTTCGTCGAGATTCTTGCGTCTTGTTGTGGAATTTTCCATGGGTTTAAGCCCTAAGAGTTATGTAAACTTCCATAGTGTTGGGTTAGTTCGCCCACACGCAAAACAAGTTATTTTCGGCGTACTTTCATTCTCAAAAAGTTGAAGGATTCAAGTTCTTGATAGGTGTTCTTGAGGTTCATTATAGATCTCGTCTTGTTGGGTTTTGATGATTTCTTGTGATGAAATTGATTATTTGGAGTGTTGTTTCGGGTGTATTAGTGTTTACTTAGGTTGATTTACTCAATTTAAGAAAACTTGAGAAAATAAATCAATTAAATGCGATTTAGGGTCAAAAAGCGAGAGGCAAAATTCATCAAAACCTTGTCAGCAGGGGAGATGCTGGCGCGGCGTGCCCCAGTTGCGCCCAAGGGGCATGCTGTCTTTGAAGTTAAGGGATGGCGCCCCGCGACCAGACCGTGCCAGGGTCTCCTGCCCCCAATCCTTTTTCGTCTGTTGTCCCGTTTGAGTTCATTTAACGTGTATCTTCACTCCTTTTGATTCTAAACACTTAAAAATCATACATAACAATAATCATAACCTTGAATTAATAATTGAAATCCACGTTAAAGTTAAGATTAAGTTTTGAGAGTTCTTTCGACCCTTTTGAGAGAGTCCCTTTGAGTCCTTTTAAGGAGTCTAATAGAACTTTGAGTAACTTGTTTCAAGACTCGAGCAAGTGATTATGAGGATGAAGAAAATTTATCAATGAGTTTACTTTGTCATCATGAGATCTTTCACATCATGAACCATAACTCTTGAATTCATGTTCACATTCAGGAGAGAGTTAAGAGTAGAGTTCAAGAAAGCCTTTGAGTTCAATTGTGAATCCTTTGAGTTCAACTATTAATTTGAACTAAGTTTTGAGGAAGCAAGTAAGAAAATGAGAAGAGTCATATACATGAATTCCATTGTTATACCTCGGAAATCCAATAACCTAGACTAGAGCCTCACCTAGTGTCTAATGTCTAAAATAGTGTTTCCAGGTGTAAACAAAGTTAATTCACTTGATTAGGAAGTATTAGAGTCTAAACGTCATCCGGAGACTAGTGAAAGTGATCTAGTGTGCCTTTAGGTCTTGGAAGGGGTTTAAAGAGTCGTTTGAGTGTTAAATCTTGTAATAAGACTTTGAACATATCTACACATTTAGTATCAAAACATCCGGGTACGACGCCCCAAGGACCACCTTAAGGGTCCTTGAGGAGGACTCAACCATTGACCCTAAAAGTTGTCAACAAAACAGCTTGGAACTACGATGGAGGGGTTGAAGGTCAAGCTTTCTCTACGGCTTGAAGAAGAAGATCAAGCTTTCTCTACGGCTTCAAGAACAAAAATTTCCTTCACAAATATCAAAGGATTGTTAAGGTATGAAGGCTATTCACTCTAGGGACTCCTTTCCCCAAGAGGTTCTTCAAAATTTTGATTTCAATGTTCTTCAAAAACCTAGTTTTCATCCAATTTCGTGGTTCTTCTTTCTAACTGGATTTTTTTCGTAACACCCCAGAATTTTTTCAAACTAAGACTCGAACTGTTAATAGTAGTGAGTGAGATTTCACCAAGGAATTAAAAATTTCTTACGTATTAAGGTCAGTTCACTAGATTTAGCACCTTGAGTTCCAAAAACATTCAAATTGGAAATAGCAAAAATCTAAAATTTTGCAAGTTAAGCTAAGTATGAGTTCTGGGTCAACTTCAAACGACCATAACTCCTAGAACAGGGTTATTTAGGTGAGATACAAGATACCATAGGAAATAGCTTTGAATTATCTTTCCAAATCTGTCTAGTTTGCTAATTTTCGAGTCCGGATGAGTGAGATATGACCTTTTGAAGTTAGGCTGTCCAGTTAAGGAATGTTAGCCAAAAATAGTGAGGGGTATTTTGGTCCTTTACTTACCCAATCGGATTTAATTCGTTTTTAGTACTATTTTAAGGGCCTAATCCTTTTAGGTTCTGATTTATAATCCTTAAATATGCTTAGGGTTTTAGTTGAGAGTTCAAGAAGAGGCAAGAAAAGAAAAGAGGAGAAAAGAGGCAAGAATGAAAGCGTTCGTCAACGTTCTTGAGTTCAGTTGCGGATTTTCGCCATGGGTCTAATCCTAAAAAGTATTTAAGCTTCCATAGTGTTGGGTTTGTTACCCATACACCAAACATGTTATTTTCAGCACTATTTCATTCTTAAAAAGTTGATGGATTTAAGTTCTTGATAGGTGTTATTGAGGTTCATTGTAGATCTTGTCTTGTTGGCATTTTGATGAATTCTTGTGATTAAAGTTGTTGTTTGGAGTGTTGTTTTGAGTGTATTAGTGTTTACTTAGTTTGGGTAATTGAATCTAAGAAAAACATGAGAAAAGAAATCGATTAAATGTGATTTAGGGTTAGAAAACGAGAGGCAAAAATCGTCGAAATGTTGCCTGAAGAGGGGCTGGCGTGGCGCGCCCCAGATGCGCCCAGAGGTCTGGGGCGGCGCGCCTGCAGTGATCCCAAAGTAAGTCTCTTATGTTAGGGGCTGGCGCCACGCGCCAGGGTCACCTTTCCCCACTCCTTTTGCGTTGGTGGTCCCGTTTGAGGTCATTTAAAGTGTATCTTCACTCCTTTTGATTCTAAACACTTTGAACTACTTCTAAACACTTGGAAATCATTCACAACATAAATGATAACCTTGAAATAATAATTCAAATTCAAAGTAAGGTTAAGATTAAGTTTTGAGAGTTCTTCCAGACCTTTTGAGAGAGTTCCTTCGAGTCCTTTTGAGGAGTCTTCTACAACTTCTAGTAACTTGTTTCAAGACTCAAGTAGATGAGCATGAGAGTGAGGAGAATGTATTCATGAGTCTACAATATCACCTAGATCATTCATGTCATGAACCAAAACTCTTGAATTCATAATTCATATTCAAGAAAGTCTTTAAGTTAAATTGTGAATTCTTTGATATCCATCATTGAATTGAACTATGTTTTGACAAATTAAATAAGAGAATGAGAGAGTCATATACATGAGATCCATCTAGTTATGTAGACCCTCGAGTCGAGTTATTCATGCCCATAACTTCCGCATGAATTCCATAAATTGAGTATCATTGGGAGGAGCAGTATCTCCAAGTTCTAAGTTGTAAGTATTGAGTTCCTTATTCCTATATTGAGTTAAGAAGTACCTTTTAGTTCTCGAGTTGAGTAGTTCATGCTCATAATTTCCGCATGAACTCTCCAAGTTGAAAATCATGAAATCATCTATAAACCTGAGATCATGAACCTTGAATCGATACTTTAATTCGAGGAAAGTTAAGAGTCAATTTTAAAAGTCAAGAATCAAGTCAATGTGAGTTCTTAAAGTTTTCAAAGAGTCTTAAACAATTATTTTAACTTTGACTTAAGGTTCAAGTTACAAGTCAAGAAAGAGTAAAGAGTTGAGTTAAATTCTCAAAAGATATGGGAACTAAGTATTCCCTAAGAATTAAAGTTTCAAGTTAAGTAAAGAGCAAGAGTGGAGTTCATTTCTCAAAAGTTATAAGGGGACTAAGTCTTCCCTAAAGGTTTATAAATGTTTCACATTTAAGTTAAAAAGGAAACTAAGAGTTTCAAAAGGATTTTGAACAAAAAGGGGAAATTTTATTCAAAAAGGAGCTTTTTAAAGATAAAGGGTTTAGTAAATTATCTCATCCCAAAGGAAGGAAGTTTTATTAAAAGTATGAGCTAAAGTATGTTTTGGGAGTAGTATTGAGCACCGATGTGGGGATGAGAGTTCAGATAACTCAAGTCCCCATGTAAACATGTAGGCATCATGGGTATTAACGTGTCATACTTTTTAGATGATCACGTAAGTTTAGCCAGTGGATCCACTAGGTAGAGGATGGTCTATGCGACGGCAAAGTATAGGACAGTTCTGGCAGCGTGGAGAGACGTTATATCACCACTTAGGCTCATAATGGTGGTTGTCGATTAGAGAAACTCCCACAGTATTAATTACATGGTTCCTCAAGGGGTTCTTCTTAGTATGAATGGGGGTATGAGACTTCATTCATGCATTGCACAAGTAGACTTTGAGAGGGAGCATGATATTTTTTTATGATATTATTATCTTGAGTTAACATCATGTTTTTAAACTACTTTTCTTTATATTGCACTTGTTTGAAACTACTTTATATTGAAATGAATTCAAATAAGTATCATGAGTTGATTATTTCGAGTTGAGTACCTTAAGTTGATTATCTTGAGTTGATATGTGCTTCATTGCGTCAAGTATCATATCTTTGAAGTTGAGTATCTAAATCTTTCAGTTGAATATCTTATTCTTGATTTGAGTTGAGTTGAAAAGAGGTAAGAATGTTTCTTTATATTCAAGTATCAAGCTTATGTTATACTTTAGAATTCCCCTTACATGCTCGTACATTCCACGTACTGAGCCAATCCTGCATCTTCTCATGATGCAGACACATGTATATAGGATCATCAAAAGGAGCTTAGTTGATACATCCGAGAGTTCGAGTTAGCTATGGTGAGCCTCCTTGCTTCCGGAGGATTTCGTTTACTTTTAGGTTTAGTCAGGAGGTCGTGGGTCTTGTCCCGACTTCCATCATTCTCATTTAGAGACTTCATAGATAGTCAGCGTACTTGAAGATTCTGTATTAATCATTTATTTTATTAAATGTTTTAAAGACTAAAGTTGCCTACTTAATGGCTAGTTGATTATATTATTTTATTCAAAGTTGTTCATTTGAGTTAAAACCTTAAAAATTTGAGTTTATTGAATTATATTCAGTGTTAAGCTTTTGTATGCTTAAGTTAGTCTTCCGCTTGTAGTCAGTCAGGATGAGGGTTCGCTTGGGAACCAACAATGATCTTCGAGTGCCGGCAACGTCCAGGGTGTAGACTCTGGTCGTGACATTTTTAGTCTCAATTTGATTATTAGTGATGAATTATGCATGCTTATGGGTGGATTGATTTACTACTTTAGGCTTTGACCTAATTCAATAAAAAAGCCCATGAATACCTTCCTTCTCCTAACCCTAACTTGTGAATTAGGTTGATTTATGATTAAGGGAGATGTAATTGAATGTATTCTTGCATACTTTACTATTATATGATGATGTTGAATGAATGATTAGGTGAATATCATGAATTTGTGGTGAAGTCTTGAATGGGTTTTCTTGGAGGCCAACGGTAAGACCTTCAAGGTCATGAGCACTTTATTGTAAGAATGTTGGTCTATTCTTGATAATGTTATTCCATTGAAGTATGAATATGTTAGTACAATATGAGTGATGAAGTTATGAATATGTTAGCATGATATGAATGTGATGAATTGTGAGATGATAATAAGTTTATTATTATGATGGATTGGAGGTGATTCCTATGTGCATCTTATTACTATGTTTATGATGTGATTCTCACATAATGTTGGTTTGTGATGAAAGGACTTTCTCATCCTAGAACTTAGGAGCTATGAACATGATATATGAGGGCCTAATCTCCTAAGACCTATGTTATGAATAAATGATAAGAAAGACTCTAATATACTACAAAAAGGGAATTTAGCTTAGCCCCAAGTGAACTTGACAATAAGAGGTGTCTCTTCCCAAAAGAAGGTAGGTTCACCAAATTTTCTCATGAGGTGGAAACTACGATGCGAATTACCATAAAGAGGGTTTCTAGTAACAACCTTCTAGTTCCTTAACTATGTGCCCCCATAGGAAACCTAGTTAATGGATCCACCAAGATGCTATTATGATATATATGTCCTACCTTGGCAAGTAGGATGCTCTCATTTCGGTAGACAACCACATACTTACAAAGTTGCGAAGTGAAATTCCCTACTTGGGGGACCAATCACTTAGGGATATCCAACTTACCAACCTTGCATGCTAAAAATTGAAATAGATCACCAGTAGAATATACTTGTTATTTTATGAAATCATGCGGAACACATTCCTAGTTATTTCTTATAATCTGAATATAACTAAATACTTAGTTCAATGCTATTTTTATTTGTTTTATTTTTGTTTCAAAGAACGATTTTCGAGTTAAATATTCTATATTTAAAATGTTCTTACATATTCTTTGTTGGATTGACTCCGACTCATAGTTGGGTAAATATATTACATATGAGCATTTATATTTCCTTTCAAGAAGTATATATTTGGACAATATCAGTAACTTTCGAGCTATTCAGGTATATTTTGTACCGTTATGTATATATCTATACTAAGGCCTCAATCCTTGTCGAATTTTCTTCCAGCCTGCTTTGTTGTTAGCTTATTTAATTTAGTGCTTGTATTTAGATTCTGACTTTCCTAGTAAGGGTTTATGGTAAATGCAATTATGGTTTGATTTTAGATCGTGACAGTGATGTTTGACGTGCATTTTACTTGGTAAGAATATTTAATGTTTCTTGAGAATATAAAAAAATAAAAGATTAGATTTTCTATCAAATATATGGTTAAAATGCTAACTTAGTATATTGTAACTTTTTATATGTAGATGTTTGAGTATAGCCATAAAGACCGGACATCCTTAACCTAATAAACATACATTTTTACCGTGTTTTAAATATATGTAGACAAATATATGATCTATAAGAATTATTTTAGTACAAAATAATTTAGGGACTATAAGGCTACATAAAAATAGACTTTTGTTCAACTTCTTCTCAAATTTTGATTACGATGAGAGCTTTCATGCGCTACACTTCCCTTTGATGATTGTAAAATATATAACAATAAAAATTTGCATAACTTAAATGAGTATTAAAATACCTATATTATTTATCCAGGCAACATAGATTATGTATAAAAAAATATTAGAAAAATGATTCTCGTAAATAATTTCTTGAAATACTGCTTGATTAGAAGTGACGAAAAAGTGTTAAACAAAAAATTTTGAAAACAATATTTTTACAACACTTAAAAAGATTGTAATGGACAAACGTCAAACATTTTTCTCATTCAAATATGTGAAAAGAAAATTATAAGACCTTTAGTTGATGGATTTCAATTACTTACCCTGTATTTTTATGGTTACACATTTTTTTCAATTGACTTTAATTCAATAAAAACGCAATTACACGTCTATTAAAAAATTCAACAAAAAACTCTCTACAGAAAAATAAATTGTCACCAAAATTCAGGTAGAAGTAATACGATAATACACTAGACATATCAATCTATGTTTGCACCAGAAGATTCTCCAACTTGTATGTTCTCATTAATAAGCTTGTGAGAAATTGGATTGTCTTGAATCTTAAATTTATTCTCCAATTCTGAGACTTTATTTTGCAACTCTTTAATCTTAATCTTTGCCAACTCACTCTTCACAGTATACAGTAAACCCATTTTCATTTTCCACTTCTTATTGCCTTGTTCCTGAAGCTTCTGGTTTAGTTGTGTAATTTCCCTTTCTGTTGCATCAAATACACCTTTGTAAAATATTACAGTGATGTCTAGTTGGTCAAGCTTTTGTTTTAGGACCCCAATTTCCATTTTCTTGGCTTCTAATGTAACCTTGTGAACCGCTTCTAACATATCAACTTTCCTCAATAGCAAATTTCTTTCACGCCTCAATGACATTATCTTTTTGTTCTGATCTAGCTCTTCCGCCATAGGTTAGACTTTATTAGAGACACGAGAAAGGAAGAAAGTGAATAAAATTCACTTATAATTTTGTTTGTTATTCTTACGTTTGTACCTAAAGTTGACATTTACTACTTCTATTTAAGTAGATTGATATTGTAAATGAATCATACTTAGAACGTAAATATGAAAAAAAAAAGTCATTATTCATCATCAAAAAATTTCATTTTGTCAAAAAATATTTAAAAGTAATTAGTAAATATTTATTTAAATAATATTGCATAATTAAATTATTAATTTTAAGAATCAATAATTAAATCTAAAATACATAATATTATTTCACCATAATTAACATTAAAACATGTTGTAACGACCCTCTTAGTCGTTTTTATGAATTTTAACCTTTATATTTATATTAACCCTTTTAGTAGCTTTTAGTAGCTTTTATGAATAATTTATGACTTGTAAGAATGAGTGACATGATTTTTAGATGGAATAAAAGATTATTTTGTTGATAATAATAGAAAATAAATAAATAGAGAATTAAGGGCAAAAGCCCTAAACTGTTAAAATCAGCAAAATGGGAAAACGAAGAAAAAAAGAAACGAACGGAATATGGATCAAAACGCAGACGGAAAAGAAAAGAAAAGAAAAGAAAAGAAAAGAAGGAAAAGAAGAAATTTACTTGAGCAAATCGACAGTCGGCATGGGAACTGACAACTTCACGTTCAAGTAACCAAGAAATAACAAAGTCTTAAAGTTGTAATTAGTGCATGCGTGAATAGCTAGAAATTGAATTAGGCATATGGGTTCCTGGAATGTGAAATTGAGAATTTTGGATAGAAATCTTGGAAAGAATTTGTTGTCAATGATTGGCTAATGATTATACTATAGGATTTGGGAGGTTAAAATCAAATAAATAAAATTTGAAAGATTTGGTTACTGCAACGTGACTTTTTTTGGGATAAACATATTCAGTGGGTTTGATTTTTGATTTGCTTGATTATTACCTTACGATTTAAATTAAGGTATATTAATATAAGTAATTAAATATTAGTGTATTGTGACACCATTAGATTTATATGAGATTTGAAGGAATTAAGACCTAACCCTAGGCTAGAATTCGGGGAAAATATGAAAGTTGATATATTAATTGGCATCAAGATTAGAAACTTGATTATAAATTTTAGTAACTTTTTGTGGTCAACAATAACACATAGTAATATGAGTGTTGTTAGTTTTGAATCCTTATTGTGATCTTTAATGTGAATAGATTGCTTTCAGTTGGAAGTACAACGAAAGGGGAAGGCTCAAGTCCAGGAGCGAATTTTTGTTAAGTGTATGAAATTCGTGTATTTTCCTTGTGTTATGTGTTTGAGAATAATGAGACTTGGTGAAGGGTTGACTTGTCCACCTTGATGAATTCTGATAATGAAAAGGGATAATAAAGGGCAATGTAATATATTGTTTCTGTTTGATGGGTTGAGAATCGTACGAGTACCGGTGTTATAAAGACATAGTTTATTATTATAGAATGTTGATTGTAATACGAGAATGCCAAAACATATGGGCATTAGCTGATATATTATTGACTTGATTTATTATGTGTGATTATGTTCATTACTGAACCCGCATATTTGTGATAATTGAGGTGATTATATATATGTCATAGCGACATTTGATTTATTGAGATGTTGCATCATCCCCTTTATTTGATATCATATTGTGTAGATGCATTGACATGAGATTGGATGTGAGTAAAGGTCTTACACGTGGAGATCGTCCGTGTTGAGATCGATTTATGATTATTTGGGCACGCGGAGATCATGCGTGCGATAGTAAAGTTATGATTACAATTTGGGCACGTGGAGATCGTCCGTGCGAATTTTACTTGATTTATGATAGTGTGTTGAGATTGTCTGCAATGACACGTGGATATAGTCTGTGTCGGTATATGGACCTTGCGAGTCCCCCATGGGTCATGAACTCTCGATGTCTTTTCGATGAGTATCATGTATATACGGTTGAGAGAGTACTTGGTATTTGGAGGCATATAATTTCTTTGTGTCATATTGCATTGCAACCCATGATATCCTTCATTCTTTATGATTATGGATTTTATTGGTGATTGGAAAGTACTTTATATTTGGTTACCCCTATTTGATTAACTTGATCTTATGTTTTGCTGATATTGTGAGTGCTTTGTTGTGGAGGGTGTAATTCATGAATATTGAGCTTGTCGCTGAGAATATGTGATTGTTAGTATGTTGTTGTTGAGATATGTTCTTGTAAATGGTGAA
Organism: Solanum sitiens; assembly: GCA_016801875.1. NCBI lineage: Eukaryota > Viridiplantae > Streptophyta > Magnoliopsida > Solanales > Solanaceae > Solanum > Solanum sitiens. Next base: position 281,061 of record JABWTJ010000890.1, on the reverse strand, counting down.
CTGTTAGGTTGGGTTGGTTTTATGCAGGTTGTAGTTATGGAGATTTGGTTGGGGTGTAAGGAGTATCCGTATTTTATCCCCTTAGCTTGTGTTTAGAGGTTTACTTGCTGATTACCGTGTGATTTGGTACTCACCCCTTGCTTCTACAATTTTTTGTAGTTATTATGCTGGAATTTTGTGATATTTTCTCTTCTTCTTGTCTGGGATTCTTATGGAGATTTATGAGGTAGTTGCTTGTCATTTCGGCGGACCTTCTTACTCCTATATATGATCTTGTTCTACTCTAGGAACAATGTCATATGAGACTTGTATCTTTCTTTTGATTCATTGTAATAATTTAGAGGCTTGTACACTTGACAACCAAGTTTTGGGGATTGAATTAAGTTAAATTATTATTGAAATTTTGTTTTATTTCTGCACGTAATTAAGAGATTGGGCTGACTTGTCTTGGTGGGATGAGATGAGTTCCATCACATCCTATTTTGGGTCGTCACAAAATGGTATCATAGCCCTAGGTTCATATGTCTCACGTGTGTACAGGTCGAGTCTAATTAGAGTTTTAAGGATCGATATGGAGACGTCTATACTTATCTTAAAGAGGCTATAACGACTTTAAGGAAATATCTTAACTTTTTGAATCTCTATTGTGCATCCTTTGTCCATTTTGATTATTACCTCTTCATTCCATTTCTCTCTCATTTATATGTTGACTCGTGCGTAGTTCCTCATATGATTAGTTATTGTGTCGTGTATTAGTTGGAAGTTAGATATGGTATTAAGTTGGAAATGGTATATTTATGAAAAAAATGTGTGATCATATTTGAAGAGATTGAGTAAGGTTAGTTACCCCAGAAATAAAAAAGAATAGTACGTGTATGGTATATATAATATTTATAGTGATTTAACAATTGTAAGTTGAATAATTAATAGTATAGCTAGATGAGGGATGTGTAACTTTGGAAACTATAGATAGTAAAGTGTTCATAACATGTATGGATTGCTTAGCGAATAATGAGAACGATGTTGACCAATTGAGATTAGAATTCCAACTACGATCTTATAGATTGTGTGTATATCAAAGAGGACCATCATACGACTACCACAATAGTATCGATGCTTACTTGGTTCTGGTTATGGAGTGTGTTAATGTTGACATTGACTTGACCTACGAAAAAATATATAGATAAATTGGGCTAGATACAACACTGATTTGGTAATAGTTTACAACTATTTTATGGGTAGAAATGTGTGACTTATTTGGATATGATCTTCTCGATAGGTATGATGTGTTCTAGTGGTGGATGTAACGGACTTTCACGATGTGGTACTAGTGGTATATGAAAACAAATATGTTGATTGTTAAGCGTGAATACAAACTACATAAGGAGTTATAAGTTGTATCATATGCTCGTATAATAAGGTTCGATGTTGCATTCATATTTGAGAAACCAACTAGCTTGTTACTAAAGACGAATGACTTAGGCATTATATTGTAAGGAAAATTTTAGTGGTGGATCATTGGTACGGTTTTGATGTGTTTAGGTTGTGAAGTGTATCTTGAGGATTTTAAATGAGGACCAGTGATTTCATATTAAGGTCCAAAGGAATGGGTAGATACCACAATGATAAGCTTATGGGTAAAGGAAGTCTCAAATATTATATTTATGTGAATGTAATTGAAGATTTTAGTAAAATTGCATATAAAAGTGGGTTAGTCCTTTGAATATTTTTGGTATAACTGGGTTTATGGTGTCATATTGATGAAAGATTGACTTAGTGGCGATGACAAGAGATAACTAAGCATGATAATAATAATAAGAGTTCGTGAGGGATTATGATTGAGATGCAACTATATAATAAGGATTGTTAGTTAAACAAATTTTGTATTGTAATGACGACTTGTGAGTATTTAAGGTTGTGGTTTGATACTATTAGGTGAGTAGCTTGATGGCATGAAAATTTATAGGAGGTGTTGAGACACCGCTTGAACAGACTTGAAAGGAGCTAGAGTCATAAATGGGAAGAATTCGTAGGATGTAATTTAGCCTTCGAAAGGAAGAGAGAACATATATATTTACTCCAATTATAAGGGCCAAAGATGTATCTTTACAAAGAATAGATAATTGGATTCAGAGACATGTGGTTCTGTTTTGCTCTGATTAAGTTTTGAGTTTGTAATGAGTACGTACTGGATTTTAAGGAAAGATACGGTAAGATCAATGGAGAGGCGATCTGTTATAGGCTACGATACGTGAATTTAGAAAGATCTTCAAGGTATGAGCTAATGTTGATAGATATAGGGATTGAATTGCACAATTGGATTCAAAACTCAAGGTTTCATGGTGAGTTTAGGTTTGTGGTAGTGTGTTTTGTCCAGATATGAATTTTTAAGGTAAGAAATGATCGACCACAATGAGTATGAAGCATTTGGAAGGACTTTAAATTCGAATAATAAATTTGGTTACCATTGATGTTATGCCTAAGTAGGTTTCACATAATGTTTTGGTTTAGAGTATAAGGTTGCATTTCATGGATTATTGGTCAATTATTAAGATTGGTAAGTGAGTCAGCGAAGGAAAATTTTGGTCTATTAAAGAGTTCAAGGTATTTAAAAATCTTCATCATGGAAAGAATATAAGAGATGTGAAGGAATAAGACCTCTTACATAAACTCTTGGTTTGAAGTGAAGGTTGTGTGAGTTTTCATATATAAGTTCTAATATGACTATGAATGTGAATTGGTTCGATATAGACTTATTAAGGTTTTATCATCGATATTTATAAAGATGGAGTTTTAGTTTGGGTGACAAACTATGAAGTGTGAAATATTTTATATGGTTATGTCGAGCTAGATTATTCAAAATATGATAGGTAACTTATGAATGTTCAACGGTGTGGACCTACAGTTTTACATGGTTAATGAAGATTTTGAGGGGGTTGAGACTACTTTGTTGTTGGGACGATATAGACTGATATATTGTGTTACATAGGAATTTGATGGTAAATAGAGACTATATTCTCATCGTATATAGAATAATTGGGGTGACAAAAGACATTTCTAAGTGTTGGCATGAGGTATGTGATGGTTTGAAATAGTAGTTAAAGGATTGTAAGTGGAAGTTGTGTGGAGTTGACTTTGGGGGTAATTTAATATTATTTATCTCGATAAAAGGTACTATCAAATTTGAAATTAGTGCTATCAGTCCTGTGTGGGACTCGTATTTATCATAAAATGCTTATTTGGAAAGAGAGAGCGCCATAGTTTGAAATTTTGGAGGTGATAATGTATTTGCTAAGAAGACTTTAATAGTAATAACGGGTTGAGAGAAAGGTAATTAGTTGGTGTGGTTATGATGTTCTGTTAGTATTACGAGTGTTGATCGTAGTGAAGTATTGTGAAGAGCATATGTGGTTCGATAAAATAAGTATGTGAGCAATTATAATCGGGACTAGATTGGTAATTATGGGTAACTGGAAAATTAAAGAATGAGAGTCATATGAATTAAAATGTTTGATATGGGCACTATGGAAGACGTATCTAGTGTTATTCAACTTTGGTTCTGTATATTCTCATATGACCATCTATTTGGATTTGGGTATAGTTTGGAATGTGCACGTGTTTTCATATCTCTGTGAATTCCTAGAGGTGGATCGGGTATACCGATCATCTGATTGTCCTCTTGGTAGGGTAACATCTTTGGTTAGATTTTTTTATTTCAGTTACCGAAGATTTCATATTATTGGGATAGTTGAAGTATACTAGTAATTCTACAATCACCACCTTGCTTAAGAGAATTCGTAGAGGTGCTACCATGGATACTTAGAGTTGTCTGATAGTCTTAATATTCATAATATTTTCATCGAGGTCACGTTCCTAATATGTGTGATTGAATGAAGGGAGCATTGGGTCTAACTCTACCTTTCTTAAAGGTTATCTACAATAACAAATATTGATCTAGCATTCTGAAAGTGTTGTTAGAGGTTTTGCATCCTAGAGTGTACCAATTGTTGGGTGCTTGATCTTGTTCCTCTTTGATTAGATATGTTTGATTCTCCCTTGACGGGTACCCTATCTCTAAGGATCAAATTTTTATAGCTTAAACTCGTGAAAAGATCATGTTGTGAGAAGGGAATCTTGATAAGATATGTGGTTATCTGTTCATTTTAAGTTTCTGGTGGTTGATTCAGGCTCACTTCTGATTGTTGTCAGTATTGATTCAAAAGGATATCTTGGTTATGTGAGAAAAGATTTGTCATGGTGGTTGTGTTAAGGTCCAATGGGTTTGAGTTTAGATTGAAGAAAAAAGTCAACAATTTCAATTTAATATCAATTGTGTTAGAAAAACATTAATTTGCTAAAAAGTTATTTTGAACAAAATTAAGTAAAATAAAATTATTAAGTACAACTCTATAAATATTTCATTATTTATAAACTTACTTTAAAAAAAATAACACATTGAGAAATAGGCTAAGAAGGTAAGTAAGATAAATTATTTAGATCGTATGTCATATATTAATTGTGCTAGAAAATGATATTAATGGCTAGATCTTCTCCAAATTAGCATTAACTATTATAAATTCATAAAAGTAACTTATTTTCTTTTAAGAGTTCCTCCAGGGATTTATTTGATTAAAAGAGTTTTTGTCAATGACTAGCCTTAACAATGTAAAAAATTTATCATAGTTTTTCTTCATAAAGATACCATAAGGATCTTCTCTAGTCATCCTTTAATACTCTAGATAATTTTTTGTAAACATAAACATCAAGCACAAATGTTCATACTATCACATATATTAAACATACAAAATAGGATCCTAAACATACTAATCTAACATGAAAATCTTCATAAATGATATACCTAATGAGAAGAACTAAGTGAAACCGGAGTTGAATAACTAGTTACCTCCTTGCCCTAGCTGCAGTCAATGATGAAAAAGTGAAGAGAATATTGAATAACCCTAATTGATGGAGAAAGGACCATTTTATAGAAGATTAGGTTTAATCTTGTGCCATCAAGTGACAAGTCTGACAGATGAGATTTATTTTTTATTAAAATTTATTTATGGGCTTTTTTTTATTTGGGCCACACATATATTAACAAGGGAAATTTTACAAAATGTCGATATTTAATCATTTAATAGGATCTCTTTGCTACATTTTTAATATTTATCAAAAGTGTCAATATTTTAGTTTGTTATAATTCTGATTTACGTGTTTTTAAAATTTGTTTTAATTTGAAACAATACAACTATTTAATAATAGAAAGGAGAAAATCAATGTAACACCCCAGAAATTTTTGAGCTAAGACTTGAGCCATTTTTTGTAGTGAATGAGATTTTACCAAGGAATTAAAACTTTCATAATGTTTAGGTCACTAGAAATAGCATCTTGACATCTAAAAAGGACTAAATTAGAAATAACAAAAATCTGAAATTTGGAGAGTTAGGCTAAGTTTGAGGTTTATGTCAACTTCAAACGACCATAACTCCTACCACAGGATGAGTTAGGTGTGCTCCAAGATACCTTAGAAAATATATTTGAATTATCTTTCCAAATCAACCTAGTTTCCTAAGTTTTGAGTTCGGATGAGTGAGATATGACCTTTTGAAGTTGGGCTGTCCAGTTAAGGAAATTTAGCAGAAAATAGTGAGCGGTATTTTGGTCTTTTCCCTATCCAATCAGATTTAATTCGTTAATTTTAGGGGTATACTCCTATTAGATTCAATTTTAAAATACTAATGTACACCTAGGATTTTATTTGAGAGTTCAAGAAGAGAAAAGAAGAGGAAAGAAGAGAAAAGAGGAGAGGATGAAGCGTTAGTCGAGATTTTGCGTCTTGTTGTGAAATTTCACCATGGATTTAATACCTAAGAGGTATGTAAGCTTCCATAGTGTTGGGTTAGTTCACCTGCACGCCAAACATGTTATTTTCAGCGTACTTTCATTCTCAAAAAGTTGAAGGATTCAAGTTCTTGATAAGTATTCTTGAGGTTCATTATAAATCATGTCTTGTTGGGGTTTTGATGATTTGTTGTGATGAAATTGATTGTTTGGAATGTTATTTCGGGTTTATTAGTGTTTACTTAGGTTGATTTATTGAATCTAAGGAAAACTTGAGAAAATAAATCGATTAAATGCGATTTAGGGTCAAAAAAACTAGAGCAACAATTCGTCAAAACCTTGTATGGGGAGATGCTGGCGCGGCGTGCCCCAGTTACGCCCAAGGGGAATGCTGTCTCTGAAGTTAAGGGCTGGCTCCCCATGACCGGAACATACCAGGGTCTCCTGCTCACTTCTTTTCCGTCGGTTCTCCCGTTTGAGCTCATTGAAAGTGTATCTTCAATCCTTTTGATTCTAAACACTTTAAACTACTTCTAAACACTTAAAAATCATTCGACATAAATCGTAACCTTGAATTAATAATTCAAATCCAAGTTAAAGTTAATATTATGTTTTGAGAGTTCTTCCGAACCTTTTGAGAGAGTCCTTTTGGGGAGTCTTATACAACTTCGAGTAACTTGTTTCAAGAATCGAGCAAGTGAGTATGATGATGAAGAAAATTTATCCATGAGTCTACATTGTCATCATGAGATCTTTCATATCATGAACCATAACTCTTGAATTCATAATTCACATTCAAGAGAGAGTTAAGAGTAGAGTTCAAGAAAGCCTTTGATTTCAATTGTGAATCTTTTGAGATAAACTATTAATTTGAACTTAGTTTTGAGGATGTAAGTAAGAGAATGAGAAGAGTCATATACATGACTTCCATTATTATTCCTCGGAAATCCAATGACGTAGACTAGAGCCTCACCTAGTGTCTAATGTCTCAAATAGTGTTTCCAGGCGTAAACAAAGGTAATTAACTTGATTAGGAAGTATAAGAGTCTAAATATTAAGAAACGACCATGACGTCCGGAGACTAGTGAAAGCGATCTAGTGTGCCTTTAGGTTTTGGAAGGGGTTTAAAGAGTCGTATGGGGGTTAAATCTTGTAATAAGACTTTGAATATATGTCACTACACATTTAGTATCAAAATGACCGGGTACGACTCCCCAAGGACCACCCTAAGGTCTTTGAGGAGGACCCAAACATTGACCATAAAAGTTGTCAAAAAAACAGCTTTGAACCACGATCTGGGGGGGGGGGGGTATGCCGTCGATGGTGGTAGTGAGTCCATACTTAGTGGCAATGGTTCCATAAATTTACCCTCGGTCTCAAACCATGCTTGTCCAAGACGGTCCATGGTGTGGTTGACGGGGCGTTGACGAGGTCTTGTCGTTTGACCCCAACTTCACTTCCTCCACACGACTTAAGTAGGGGTGATTGAGTAATTAGTTAATTAATTAAATAATACTTAGGGACGGTTATAATTAGTTATTATCTGGATATTAAAGTATCCTTAGTCATTAAACTAGCCTAATACACCATAACTCTCAAAACCCAAAAGCTCTCATCTCTCTCTAGTTTCTCTCACTACCCCAAAGAGCCCATTGAAGAAGAAGATCAAGATTTCTATAGGGCTTCAAGAATAAGACTTCCCTTAACAAATATCAAAGGATTGTTAAGGTATGGAGGTTATTCACTCTTGGGACTCCTTTCCCCAAGAGGTTCTTCAAATTTTTGATTTCAATGTTCTTCAAAAACCTAGTTTTCATCCAATTTCGTGGGTCTTCTTTCTAACTGGACTTTTTAGTCTTAATTTGATTATTAATGATAAATTTTGCATGGTTATGGGTGTATTTATGTACTACTTTAGGCTTTGACCTAATTCTATAAAAAAGCCCATGAATACCCCTCTTCTCCTAACCCTAACTTGTGAATTAGGTTGGTTTATGATTAAGGGAGATGTAATTGAATGTATTATTGCATAATTCACTATTATATGATGATGATGACTGAATTATTGGGTGAATATCATGAATTTGGGGGTTAAGTCTTGAATGGGTTTTCTTGGGGGCCAATGGTAAGATCTTCAAGGTCATGAGCACTTTATTGTAATAATGTTGGTCTATTCTTGATAATGTTATTCCATTGAAGTTTGAATATGTTAGTATGATATGAATGTGATGAAGTTATGAATATGTTAGCGTGATATGAATGCAATGAATTGTGAGATGATGATAGGTGTATTATTATTGGGATTCGAGGTCATTCCTATGTGCATATTATTACTATGTTTATGAGGTGATATTCTAACATAATGTTGGTTTATGATGACAGGAATTTCTCATCCTAGAACCTAGGAGCTATGAACATGATATATGAGGGGCTAATCTCCAAAGACCTATGTCATGAATTAATGTTAAGAAAGACTCTAAGATACTTCGAAAATGGAATTTAGTTTAGCACTGAGTGAACTTGACAATGAGAGGTGTCCCTTCTTTAAAGGAAGGTAGGCTTACCCAATGTTCTCATGAGGTGGAAACCACAATGCGAATTAGCATAAAGAGGGTTTCTAGAAACAACCTCCTAATTCCTTAACTGTGTGAGCCCATAGGAAACCTAGCTAGTGGATCCACCTAGATGCTATTATGATGTATATGTCCTAGGGAAAAGGCATAAATTACCCCTGAACTTGTACCGAAAAGTCAGTTACAGACTCAAATTATTGCGGAGACCTATTACACACCTAATCTTGTTCAAGGTGATATTAATATCGCCTTCCGAAGACAATCTCAGTACTGTAAAAAGAAGTGTTGTAAAAGCGTTTTCATATATAAATAATATTTTTTTTAATTTGAAAAACCTTTATCTCTTGATATTTTCTTACACTTTTGCAAAAAGACATCCTCCTCTCACCATACTTTTCTCTTTTTAAAATTTATTTCTTCTTATCCATTGTTCATAAATTGAAGAGAAAAATAAAAATTTGAAAAGAAAATAGGAGACAATAAGTCAATTATGAAGTTGAGAGATGTTGCCGGAGGCGATAGGCGATGGGCAATTGTTGGCGGGGGAACAAATAAAAAATTCAGATTTGTACAATTCTTTTAAAATCTTAATAACTAATATGTAAATCAAGCATTTCATTAGTATTCTTAGTGGGTAATGATTAATCAAATATGCTATTGATGATTTGAGACATAAAAATGACATTGTGGTGATTGTAGGTAGTGCTCCTGCGATAATAGAGAAGACGAAGATGGAGAGATTACTTTCTTCGATGAATTTTTGATGAATTTAGGCAGTATAATCAAGAAATTTATGCATAAATGTTATAAGATTTTCAATAGAAATAATTATCTTTCTCGTAATTATTTTTCGGTAATCTTCTCCGCTTAATCCTCCGGCAAGTTCGAACGGAAAAATCATGAATTTTAAATTAAAAATTATTAACTTTCCTTTTGAAGTCATCATATTCTCAACTCCTCTCTATTTATTTTTATATGTTGATCTTTAAAGGTAGAGTGTTGGATGTGCTTTCATCAAACAATCAATGGTGACAAATCTAGTGATTCATAAGAAGAAGAAGAACTCAAAATTAAGAAAAATGTGAATGCTTTATAGAAATCGGGGCCACCAATAAAAAGATTAAAAAGAAAGAAAATTAAAATAATTAATATATTAAAAATTGTAATACATAATTGTATAATGACCAATAAAATAGTGTCATGTGTTCACGTTTTTCATTCTAACATGTATTTTTTTCTTCTCACGCACCTTAAGGAAGGTGAAGACACTTTCTTTGTCATGTCACATTTTGATGGGGTATTAATATCACTTTGGACAAGATTAGGTGTGTAATAGGTCGCCGTAATAGTTTAAGCGTGTAACTGACTTTTCGGTACAAGTTCAAGGAGGAATTTATGTCTTTTGTCATATGCCCTATATATGCAAGTAAGATGCCCTCATTCGGTAGACACCCACAGACTTACCAAGTTGAGAAGTGAAATTCCCTACTTGGGGGGATCAATCACTTAGGTATATCCAATTACCAACCTTGCATGCTAAAACTTGAAATAGATCACCAGTACAATATTCTTGCTATTTTATGAAATCATGCGGAACACATTCCTAGTTATTCTAATAATCTGAATATAACTGAATACTTAGTTCGCTGCAATTTTTAGTTATTTTATTTTGTTTCAAATAACGAATTTCGAGTTAAGTATTCTATATTGAAATATTCTTCATATTCTCAATTAGATTGACTCCGACTCATAGTTGGGTGAATATATTACATATGATTGTTTATATTACCTTTCAAGAAGTATATTTTTGGACGTTATCTGTAACTTTCAAGCTATTTATGTATATTTTGTAACATTATGTATATATCTTACTAAGGCCTCAATCCTTGTCTAATTTTCTTTCATCTTGTTTTATTATTAGCTTATATAATTTAGTGCTTGTATTTAGATTCTGAGTTTCCTAGTAAGGGTTTATGATAACTTCAATTATGGTTTGATTTTAGATCGTGACACTGATGTTTGACGAGCATTTTACTTGGTAAGAATATTTAATGTTTCTTGAGAATTTAAAAAGAATAAAAGATTAGATTTTCTATCAAATATATGGTCAAATTCTAGCATAGTATAATGTAACTTTTTATATGTAGATGTTTGAGTATAGCCATAAAGACCGGTCATCCTTAACCTAATAAAGATACATTTTTACCGTGTTTCAAATATATGTAGACACATATATGATCTATAAGAATTATTTTAGTACAAAATAATTTAGGCACTATAAGGCTACATTAAAATACAATTTTGTTCGACTTATTCTCAAATTTTGAATACAATGAGAGCTTTCATCCACTACACTTTCCCTTTGATGATTGTAAAATATATAACAATAAGAATTTGCAAAATTTAAATGAGGAAAAAATACATATATTATTTATCCAGGAAAAATAGATTATGCATAAAAAAATATTAGAAAAAATGATTCACCAAAATAATTTCTTGAAAATACTGCTTGATTAGAAGTGACATAAAAGTCTTAAACAAATATTTTTTGAAAATATTTATCCAGGCAAAATAGATTATGTATAAAAAAATATTAGAAAAAATGATTCACCAAAATATTTTCTTGAAAATATTGCTTGATTAGAAGTAACACAAAAGTCTTAAACAAATATTTTTTTTAAAAATTACCTTTTACAGCCCTTAAAAAGATTGTAATGGACAAACGTCAAACATTTTCTCATTCAAATATGTGAAAAGAAAATTATAAGACCTGTAGTTGATGGATTTCAATCACTTACATTTTTTTTATGGTTACACATTTTTTTGTGTTTCCAAATGACTTTAATTCAATACAAACGCAATTACACGTCTATTAAAAAAGTTCAACAAAAAACTCTCTTCAAAAAAAAAAATTGTCACCAAAATACATGTAGAAGTAATACGATAATACACTAGACATATCAATCTATGTTCGCACCAGAAGATTCTCCAACTTGTATGTTTTCATTAATAAGCTTGTGATGAATTGCATTGTCTTGAATCTTCATTTTATTCTCCAATTCGGACACTTTGTTTTGCAACTCTTTAATTTTAATCTTCGCTAACTCACTCTTCACAGTATACAGTAAACCCATTTTCATTTTCCACTGCTTGTTGTCTTGTTCCTGAAGCTTCTGGTTTAGTTGTGTAATTTCCCTTTCTGTTGCCTCAAATACACCTTTGTAAAATATTACAGTGCTGTCTAGTTGGTCAAGCTTCTGTTTCAGGACTTCAATTTCCATTTCCTTGGCTTCTAATGTAACCCTGTGAATCGCTTCTAACACATCAATTTTCCTCAATAGCAAATTTCTTTCACGCCTCAATGACATTATCTCTTTGTTCTGATCAAGCTCTTCCGCCATAGTTTAGCCTTTATTAGAGACATGAGAAAGGAAAAAAGTGAAGAAAACTCATTTATAATTTTGTTTGTTATTCTTACGTTTGTACGTAAAGTTGACATTTACTACTTCTATATAAGTAGATTGATATTGTAAATGGATCATACTTAGAACGTAAATATGAAAATGAAAGTCATTATTCATCATCAAAAATTTTCATTTTGTCAAAAAATATTTAAGAGTAATTAGTAGATATTTATTTGAATAATATTGCATAATTAAATTATTAATTTTAATAATCAGTAAATTAAATCTAAAATACACAAAATTGTTTTACCATAATTAACACTAAACATGTGTAGATGCATCAATGCTTAGTTAAATCACTCTCAGAAATGTTTGAAGAAAAAATATTCAATAACTTCAATTTAATACCAATTGTCTTGGAAAAATATTAATTTGCTAAAAGTTTTTTTGAACTAAATTAAGTAAAATAATATTATTAAGTACAACCATATAAATAATCTTTTATTTAAAACTTACTTTTTATTTAAAAAAAACATTGAGTAATAGGCTAAGCGGGTAAGTAAGATAAATTAGTTAGATTGTATGTCATTAATTAATTGTGTTAGAAAATGATATTAATGGCTAGGTCTTTTCCAAATTAGTATTATGTGATAATTGATTGACGGTGCAACTATTATAAAACCATTAAAATAACTCATTTTCTTTTAAGATTTCTTGTAGGGATTTATTTAATTAAAAAAGAAATTGTCAATGAATAGCCTTAACAATGTAAAAACATTTATCATAGTTTTTCTCCATAAAGATATCATAGGGATCTTCTCTAGTCATACTTTAATACCCTTTATAATTTTCTGTAAACATAAACATCAAGAACAAATGTTCATACTATCACATATATTAAACACACAAAATAGGAGCAAAAACATACTAATCTAACATAAAAATCTTCATAGATGTTATACCTAATGAGAAGAACTATGTGAAAGTGGAGTTGAAGAACTACTTACCTCCTTGCCCTAGCTGCCGTCAATGATGAAAAGGTGGCAAGAATATCGAATAACCCTAAATGATGGAGAAAGGACCATTTTATAGAAGATTAGGTTTAATCTTATCCGTCCATCAAGTGACAGGTCTGACAGATGAGCATTTTGTTTTAATAAAAATTATTTATGGGCTTTTTTTTATTTGGGCCACACATATATTAACAAGGGAAAAATTTCAAAATGTAAATATTTAAGCATTTAATAGGATCCCTTCGCTACATTTTCAATATTTATTAAGAACGTCAATATTTTAGTTTGTTATATATCTGATTTATGTATTTTTAAAGTTTATTTTAATTTGAAACAATACAACTATTTAATAACAGAAAGGAGAAAATCAATGTAACACCCCAGGAAAATTTGGGCTAAGACTTGAGCCATTTTTCTTAGTGAGAGAGATTTTACCAAGGAATTAAAAATTTCTTTAGTGTTAAGGTCTCTAGAAATAACACGTTGAGATGTAATTGAATGTATTCTTTCATAATTTACTCTTATTTGATGATGATGACTGAATTGTTGGGTGAATATAATGAATTTTGGGGTGAAGTCTTGAATGGATTTTCTTGGAGGCTAATGGTAAGACCTTCAAAGTCATAAGCACTTTATTGTAATAATGTTGGTCTAGTCTTGAAAGTTTTATTCCATAGAAGTTTGAATATGTTAGTATGATAGGAATGTAATGAAGTTATGAATATGTTAGCATGATATAAATGTGATGAATTGTGAAATTATGATAAGTGTATTATTATGATGGATTTGAGGTCATTCCTATGTGCATCTTATTACTATGTGTATAAGGTGATATTCTCACATAATGTTGGTTTATGATGAAAGGACTTTCTCTTCCTAGAACGTAGGAGCTATGAACATGATATATGAGGAGCTAATCTCCTAATACCTATATTATGAATAAATGTTAAGAAAGACTCTAAGATACTTCAAAAAGGGAATTTAGCCTAGCACTGAGTGAACTTGACAATGAGAGGTGTCCCTTTCCCAAAGGAAGGTAGGTTCACCCAATGTTCTCATTAGGTGGAAACCACGATGCGAATTAGCATAAAGAGGGTTTCCAGCAACAATTTCCTAGTTTAACTTTGTGCCCCCATAGAAAACCTAGCTAGTAGATCCACCTAGATTCTATTATGATGTATATGTCCTACCTTGGCAAGTAGGATGCCCTCATTTTAGTGTGAGGGGTTGACACCGGATTTCATGTTTTGCTCACATGGTCTATTATCGGTTATGGCGAAGTTTCCCGAAAGTAAAATGAATGAATGATAGTAAGAAGATGAACACTAACTAGGACTACTTAAGAGGTATTACTTAGTGTAGGTAAGGGGATGGGACTTTACCTATACATTGAACAAGTGGACCTTTAGGGGAGTTCTATGGTGGGTCCTTTATGTATATATGATATATATGATGTTAGTCTCATATGATGATGGCTTAACAGGATATACACAATGTTGTTCTAAATTTTTATGTATGATGTTGATTACACTAGTTATTATATTATATGAGATAAAGACAATGATTATGGTCTCTTTGCTAGTTTACTTTGTTTATGTGGGGTCAACAAATTGCTAGTTAGCTCGGATTGGGATTGTGATTAAGGTATTGTGATGTGTTGATGAAATGGACTTTAAATATGCAATGTTGACTATGGCTTTGGTAGGATGCTACTATTGAACATAATAATAATGTCTTATTATTGTGGTGATATGGACTTGTATATGTTCTTGGAATGTGCTTAAAGGCTTTTAAGTGAACTTAGCATGATTTTAAATGAAATGTGCTTTTGTGAATGTTTCTAAATATTTTACTTGCATATGTTTGCATACTTAGTCCATGTGCTTTGTACTAACCCATATCTCTTCTATTTCTACAAAAATGTAGGTTCGGGCCATTGAGGTGCTTCAAGGCCATTCTTAAAGAAGCTTGGATTGTTCCCAAGTTGGTGAGTCCTTAAGTCCGGGAATGAAGCCTATGATTCTAGCTTTTGTTATTTGACTATGTTTAAAGACATTGTTCTATTTCCTATCTTTGAAGGATTATGTTGTGTTCTCTTAGGAGACATATTGTAATGATATAAGGGCTATGTCCCAAATCTTGTACTTTTATTCTAGACGATCGTGTGAGATAATTGTAGTCTATGTTTGATATATATGAAGTGAATTTGAACTTCAAAGAAAAGTTTTAATGTTACGTATTTTTATTTTTTACCTATGATTCAATGATGTATGCTAAGGTCTTGTCTTAGGCCTCTTTGAGGACGAAGACACCGATTACAATTAGGGGGTACTCTCCGGTCGTGACAAACTTTGTATCAGAGCATGAGGTTGAATACTCTTAGGAACGATCTCTCACAAAACCACGTCTATGTAGAGTCTTGTTCATAATTGTGAAGCGCACCACACTTATGAATGAGAGGCTATGTGATTCTTAGGAAATTCTCATTTCTTTTGGTTTTCTTAGGTCGTGCCTCAAGAGTCTTAACTCTATGTGTCCTTTTCTTCTAATCCTTTTCTTGTTGTTATAGGCTATGACTACAGAAGGGTAGCCGCAAAAAGGATTGAAGAGGAGATTGCTAATGCAGGAGTTCCTCCCCAAGACAACCAAGCTCCTCCTCAAGAACAAGTTCCTCTAGGTGGCCAAGCTTCGATCAATCCTCCGCTCATGATAGATGGGTAGATAAGGGAAGATTTCCTAAACTTGACTCAATCCATGACTACTCAAGCTCAAGTCGTAACTACTCAAGCTCAAGCTATGACGGCTCAAGAAAATCGGGCAGTTGCACCCCATGTGAATCAAAATTCTAGTACCATAGCTTCTCGCTTGAGGGACTTCACAAGGATTAACTCTCCCATGTTCTTTGGGTCTAATGTGAACGAAGATTTTCTTAATGAGGTTAATAAGATCTTGTATGCTATGGGGGTGTGTTCAAATGGGAAGGTCGAGCTAGCTGCTTACCAATTCAAGGATGTGAATCAAACATGGTACACTCAATGGAAAGACAATAGGGCTTTGATAGCGGGTCCCAAAAGTTGGGAAATCTTTAAGAGGCCATTTCTTGATAGTTTCTTCCCAAGGGAGAAAAGATAGGCAAAAGTGGAAGAGTTCATCAATATTCGTCAAGGTTGTATGAGTGCGCAAGAATACTCTTTGAAATTCAGTAAGTTTTCTAAATATGCCTCTTCTTTGGTGTCTAATCCTAGAGATAAAATGAGTCATTTTGTGATTGGTATGTCCGATGATCTTGTCGAAGAGTGTCGTGCAGCAATGCTTTATGAAAACATGGACCTTTCTCATTTGATGGTGCATGCTCAACAAGTTGGGGAGAGTAGGCTTAAGAGGAAAAATAGGGAGGCTAAGAGGGCAAGGCCTTATGATGGAGGTACTTCTAAGGGTAAATTTCAAATCCTAGACAAACCGGAGTTTAAGAAGAGATTCTCCAACAAAGTTCCTTCTAATTTCCCAAGGGCTAAAAAGGATAGGGTGTCTAACCCTAAGCCTCAAGGGGTAAAAGGTGGTGGTTCACAAGGTTAGAAACCTAGTTGTGCCAAATGTGGTAAGAAGCATGTAGGTAAATGTCTAATAGGTATGGATACTTGTTTTGCTTGTTGAAAGAGTGGAGATATGGTGAGGCATTGTCCTATGTCCAAGGTAAGGAGAGTAATCAAGCACAAGAAAGTAGTCCAAGTTGCAATGCTCCTAAGAAGAACCACTTTTATGCTCTCAAGTCCAGGGGTGATCAAGTGAGTATTCCCGATGTTGTTACTGGTATGTTGCAAGTATTTTCAATTAATGTTTATGCATTTCTAGATCCCGGTGCCACTTTATCTAGTGGCTATGAAGTTTGATGCGCTCTCTGATGTCTTAGTTGAAGCTTTTTTGGTTTCTACCCCGCTGGGAGACTCCGTTATTGATAAAAGAGTTTATAGGAGTAGTCACATATTATTGTCCTATAGAGTTACATTGGTTGATTTGGTAGAACTTGATATGTTGGACTTTGACGTCATATTGGGGATGAATTGGTTAAATTGCTTGTTTTTCTTCAATTGATTGTAGAACAATGGTAGTTAAGTTCCAATTTTCTACTGAGCCCTTTTTGGAGTGGAAGGGGGGAAACTCAATCCGTATATATCAAATTATTTCATGTATTAAAGTTTTTAGAAGATTTCTAAGGGATGTATCTATCATGTTGTGAGGGTCAAGAACCTTGAATCCTAGGCTCCTCCTTTAGAGTCGATCCCGTAGTGAAGGACTTTCCGAAAGTCTTCCCCGATGATTTGCCCAGAATTCCTCCCGGACGGGAAATAGATTTTGGCATAGATTTGTTGCCGGATACTTAACCCATATAAAATCCTCCTTACCGTATGGCTCCGGCCGAGTTGAAAGAATTGAAATCTCAACTCAAGGATTTACTAGACAAGGGTTTTATACTACCAAGCATATCTCCATAGAGCGCTCTGGTATTATTTGTGAAAAAGAAAGATGGGTCTTTTATTATGTGTATTGACTACGAATAATTGAACAATGTCACTATAAATAATAAGTATCCTCTTCCTAGAATTTATTATTTGTTTGATCAACTCCAAAGTGCAAGTTACTTTTCAAAAATTGACTTGAGGTCGGGTTATCATTAACTAAGAGTGAGAGGAATTGACATTCAGAAAATGGCTTTCTAAACAAGTTATGGTCACTATGAGTTCCTAGTCATGTCTTTTGGTCCTACCAATGCCCCGTATCTTTCATGGATCTTATGAATAAGGTGTTCCAAAATTATCTTGATTCACTTGTAATTGTCTTTATTGATGATATCTTGGTATATTCCAAGAGTGAGGATGAACACATGGGTCATTTGAGGTTAGTATTGAAAGTCCTCAAGGAACATCAACTCTTTGCTAAATATAGTAAGTGTGAATTTTTGTTGAGATCGGTTGCTTTTCTTGGTCATGTTGTTTCAAGTGAGGGTATACAGGTCAATCCGAAGAAAATGGAGGCGGTTAAAAATTGGTCTAGACCTTTAACTTCCACCAACATTCGAAGTTTCTTGGGTTTAGTCGGGTATAATAGGAGGTTTATTGACGGGTTTGTATCTATTGCTTATCCTTTGACAACCCTAACCTAAAAGAAATTTAAGTTTTAGTGGTCGGAAGCTTGTGAAAGAGGTTTTCAAGAGTTGAAAGATAGGCTTACCTCCGCTCTGGTATTGACCTTACCAGAGGGTACCGAAGGGTTTGTTGTGTATTATGAAGCTTCTCGAGTAGGTTTGGGTTGTGTCCTCATGCAATATGGTAAGGTGATAGCATATGCCTCTATATAACTCAAGGTACATGAGAAGAACTATCCAACTCATGATCTTGAGCTAGAGGCCATAGTGTTTGCTTTGAAAATTTGGAGACACTATCTATATAGAGTGCATGTAGATGTGTTCACCGACCATAAGAGTCTCCAATATGTGTTCACTAAAAATAAGTTAATCTCCGACAAAGAAGTTGGTTAGAACTTTTGAAAGATTATGATATGAGTGTCCTTTACCACCCTGAAAAAGCTAATGTGGTTGTGGATGCTTTGAGTTGAATGTCTATAGGTAGTGTAGCTCATATTGATGTGGTAAGAAAGAGTTAGTTCAATATGTGCATAGATTGGCCCGGTTGGGTGTTGCACTAGAAGATTCTCCAAAAGGAGGTTTCATGGTTCATCATAAATCTGAGTCGTCTTTAGTGGTTGAGGTGAAGTCTAAGCAACATCTTGATCATCTATTGATGGAGTTGAAGGAATCGGTTCTTAGTAAGTTCAATGAGTCATTCTCCCAAAGGGGGATGGTGTACTTAGGTACCAAGGTAGATTGTGTGTGCTGGATGTGGATGACTTAAGAAGACAAATTTTGGATGATGCTCATGGTTCCCTATATTCCATTCATCCGGGTGCCACCAAAATGTATCGTGATTTACAAGAGGTCTATCAGTGGAATGGCTTGAAGAATGATATAGTGGAGTTTGTGGCCAACTGTCCTAATTGTCAACAAGTCAAGGCTGAACATCAAAGATCAGGAGGGTAACACAAGATATAACTATCCCTACTTGGAAATGGGAAGATGTCAATATGAATTTTGTTGTGGGTTTGCCTCGTTCATAGAGGCAAGATGATTCAATATGGGTTATTGTTGATAGGAAGACAAAATCTGCCCATTTTATCCCCCCATCAAAGCTACTTTTTTGGCGGAGGGATATGCTAAGTTGTATCTTAAGGAGATTGTGAGAATGCACAGAATCCCTTTGTCTATCATTTTGGATAGGGCTCTCAATTCACTTCTCTTTTTTAGAAAGCATTCCGAAGTGGGATCGGTACCAAGGTAAAATTTAGTACCGCATTTCATCCATAAACGGATGGTTTGGCAGAACGAACCATCCAAACCTTAGAAGATATGTTAAGGGAATGTGTCATTGACTTCAAGGGTAATTGGGATTACCATCTACCATTGATTGAATTTGCCTACAATAATAGTTATCATTCGAGTATTATCATGGCACCCTTTGAGGCCTTATGGGAGGAGATGTAGATCTCTAATTGGGTGGTTTGACGTAAGTGAGTTTGCTCTAATAGATATTGAAGAAATTTATGAGGCTGTGGATAAAGTCCGATTCATTAGGGATCGTTTGAAGATGGCCCAAAGTTGGCAAAAATCTTGTGCCGACAATAGAAAGAGGGACCTTGCGTTTATGGTAGGTGACTTAATTTATTTAAAGATATCACCCATGAAAGGGGTGATGAGGTTTGGGAAGAAGGGGGAACTTAGTCCCCAGTATGTTGGGCCATATGAGGTTTTAAAACGCATGGAAGTGTTGCCCATGAATTGAAGTTACATATTGAGTTGGCTCCGGTGCATCCGGTTTTCCAAGTGTCCATGCTCAAAAAAGGCATAGGTGATCCGGTGTCTATCCTTCCTCTAGAAGGATTAGAAGTTGATTCTAACCTTTCCTATGAAGAGGTCCCAGTTGAGATCTTAGACTGGCATGTAAAGAAGTTGAGGAATAAAGATTTATCTTCCATAAAGGTTCTTTGGAATAATCATTTTTTGGAAAATGCTACTTGGGACGCCGAGGCCGATATAAAGTCTCGATATCCTCATCTTTTTCCTTCCTCTTCTAGTCAAGGTTGAGGTTAGTAATTCCTCCTAGTTTTGGTTATTGAAGGGTCGTAAGTGTATTTGAACTTCCATGATTTCCTTTCATTATGCATGTTCTTGTGAAAAATCCTTGTTTCATATGTATCTTGAATTATGTGTTCTTCATATATGATGATACTTGACTACATGGTTGGAACAGTGAGTTATGTGATATTTCTTGTGAAATGGCTCAAGTGTGAAATGATGAAATGATGTATTGCTCTTTGTTGAATATGTTGAACCATATGAAAAGGAGAAGGACATTCCTCCTTGCAAAAAATTGTTAAATAATGAAATGTGTGCATAATTGGTAGTGACATAGTTTCTATCTTAAAATTGATGCTTTGTTGTGTTGAGAATGGAATTAATGTTTCCTCCTTTGATTATGGATTCATTAGTTGCTTGGGCTGATAGTCTTGAGTTGTAAGTTCCAAAAGATGTTTAAAATGTCATTCAAGGACGAATGTTCCCCAAGGGGGATATTGTTATACCTCGGAAATTCAATGACCTAGACTAGAGCCTCACCTAGTGTCTAATGTCTAAAATAGTGTTTACAGGCCTAAAAAAGGTAATTAACTTTATTAGTAAGTATTAGAATCTAAACATCAAGAAATGACCATGACGTTCGGAGACTAGTGAAAGTGATCTAGTGTGTCTTTAGGTCTTGGAATGTGTTTAAAGATTCGTATAAGGATTAAATATTGTAATAAGACTTTGAACATATGTTACTATTGGTTTAGGGTAAAAACATCCTTGTACGACTCCCCAAGGACCACCCTAAGGGTCCTTGAGGAGGACCCAACCATTGACCCTAAAAGATGTAAAAAAAAATAGCTTAGAACCACGAAGGAGGTTTACGGGGCCGTCGATGGACTCAAGCCCCGTTGATTGTGGTCGTGATTCCATACTTAGACTCCTCCCCCTTGGTCCCCAAATTTGACCTTCAGTCCCAAACCACGCTTGACCAGGACAGTCGATGGAGTGGTTGACGGTGCGTCGACGGGGTCTGGTCATTTGACCCTAAATTCACTGCTTTCACACGGCTAGAGTGGGGGTGGTTGAGTAATTAGTTAATACTAAGGGACGGTTATAATTAGTTAGTCTATGGATATGAAAGTCTCCTAAGTCATTAAACTAGCCTAACACCCCATAACTCTCAAAACCCAAAAGCTCTCATCTCTCTCTAGTTTCTCTCACTACCCTAAAGACCCCATTGAAAATGAAGAAGATCAAGCTTTCTCTAGGGCCTCAAGAACAAGAATTTCCTTCACAAACACTAAATGATTGTTACTATTCACTCTTGGGACTCCTTTCCCCAAGAGGTTCTTCAAAATTTTGATTTCAATGTTTATCAAAAACCTAGTTTTCATCCAATTTCGTGGGTCTTCTTTCTAACTTGATTTGTTTAGTATTAATTATATTATTAGTGATGAATTATGCATGGTTATTGGTGTATTGATGTACTACTTTAGGCTTTGATCTAATTCCCTAAAAGACCTCATGAATAGCCTGTTCTCCTAACCCTAACTTGTGAATTAAGTTGGTTTATGATTAAGGGAGATGTAATTGAATGTATTCTTGCATAATTTATTATTATATGATGATGACGACTGATTGTTGGGTGAATATTATGAATTTGGGGGTGAAGTGTTGAATGGGTTTTCTTGGAGGCCAATGGTAAGATCTTCAAGGTCATGAGCACTTTATTGTAATAATATTGGTTATTCTTGATAATGTTATTCCATTGAAGTATGAATATGTTAGTATGATAGGATTGTGATGAAGTTATGAATATGTTAGCATGATATGAATGTGATGAATTGTGATATGATGATAAGTGTATTATTATGAGGGATTGGAGGTGATTCCTAGTTCATCTTATTACTATGTTTATGAGGTGATATTCTCACATAATGTTAGTTTGTGATATGATATATGAGGGTCTAATCTCCTAAGACCTATAGTATGAATAAATGTTAAGAAAGACTCTAATATACTTCAAAAAGGGAATTTAGCTTAGCACTGAGTGAACTTGACAATAAGAGGTGTCCCTTTCCAAAAGGAAGGTAGGTTCACACAATGCTCTCATGAGGTAGAAACCACTATGCGAATTAGCATAAAAAGGGTTTCTCGCAACAACCTCCTAGTTCTTTAACTATGTGCCTTCATAGGAAACCTAGCTAGTGGATATAACTATATGTTATTATGATGTATATGTCATACCTTGGCAAGTAGGATTCCCTCCTTTTGATGTGAGGGGTTGACATCGGATTTCATGTTTAGCTCACATGGTCTATATTCGGTTATGATGAAGTTTCCCGAAAGTAAAATGAATGAATGAAATTAAGAAGATGAATACTAACTAGGACTACTTAAGGGTATTACTTAGTGTCGGTAAGGTAATGGGACTTTACCTATACATTGCACAAGTGGACCTTCAGAGAGTTCTAGAGTGGGGTCTTTATGTATATATGATGTATATGATGATGGTTTCACTTGATATATATGATGTTGGTCTAAATTGTTATGTATGATGTTGATTACGCTTTTTATGATGTTATATGAGATAAAGAGAATGATTATGGTCTCTTTGCTAGTTTGCTTGGTTTATATGAGGTTATGGGCTTCACATACACATTGCACTAGCTGTCTTTGATTGGGACTGTGAGTACGGTATTGTGATATGTTGATGAAATGGACTTCAAATATACAATGGTGAGTATGGATTTGGTAGGAAGCTAATATTGAACATGAATAATAATATTTCTTATTGTTGTGGTGATATTGACTTGTATATGTTCTTGGAATGTGTATAAAGGCTTTTAAGTGAACTTAGCATGCTTTTAAACGAAATGTCCTTTTGTGCATATTTCTAAATGTTTTACTTGAATATGTTTCCATACTTAATACATGTGGTTTGTACTAACTCATATCTTTTCTATTTCTACAAAATGTAGATTCGGGCCATTGAGGTGCTTTAAGGCCAGTCAAAAAGAAGCTTGGATTGTTCCCAAGTTGGTGAGTCCTTAAGTCCGAGGACGAAGCCTATGAATCTAGCTTTTGTTATTTGACTACATTTAAAGACATTGTTCTACTTCCTATCTTTTAAGGACTATGTTGTATTCTCTTAGGAGACATATTGTAATGATGTAAGGGCTATGTCCCAAATCTTTTACTCTTATATTATATGGTCGTGTGAGACGATTGTAGTCTATTTTCGAAATATATGAAGTGAAGTTGAACTTTAAAGAAAAGTTTTAATTTTCCGTATTTTTATTTTTTACCTATGATGCAATGATGTATGCAATGGACTTGTCTAAGGCCTCTTCGACGACGGAGACTCCGATTGCGATTAGGGAGTAGTTTCTGGTCGTGACATCCATGTAGTTATGTAGACCTTTGAGTCAATTTGTTTCATGCCCATAATTCAGCATGAACTTCATAATTTGAGCATCGTTCAGAGTAGTAATATCTACATGTTCTAAGACTTCAAGTGTTTAGTTCCTAGTATGTCTTTGAGATTCATTCCTAATCATGTGACTATTACATATTACCCATGAATTCCTTGAGTTGAATAGTTCATGCACATAATTCCGCATGAACCCTATGAGTCGAGCACTCTTGAGATGAGAGGTATCATTGAGTCCTTGAGTTGAATTCTGCATAAACACTCCGAGTCGAGCATTCTTATGAGTAGTATCATTGACTCTATCAGTTCTGGAGTTGTTGAGTTCCAAGTATTGAGTTATATGCATGGTTATTGAAAATCTTGAATTGAGTCATTTATGTACATGATTGGGCATGAACCCTATTTTAAGAAGTCTTTTTATTAAATGTCTTAAAGACTAAAGGTTCATATTTATGTCTAGTTGAATATATTTTTTTATTCTAAGTTGTTCGTTTAAGTTAAAGCTTTGTAAAGTTGAGTTTATTGAATTTTATTCATTTTAAGCTTTGTATGCTTAAGTTAGTCTTCCTCTTGTAGTCAGCCAGGATGAGGGTTCTCTTGAGGACCAGCAATGGTCTTTGAGTGCCGGCCACGTCCAGGGTGTAGACTCGGGTTGTGACAAACTTGGAATCAGAGCACAGAGCTTAAGTGTCTTAGGGTGTCTATGAAGTCGTGTTAGTAAGGTCTTGTTTATGGTTATGAGGGGCCCACTTCTATAAATGAGGGACTATAGACATTTAAGAAAAGTTTCCCTTCTTTGTACTCTTAATCGTGCAATAGAGCAGCTGTGTTACAGAGAATTATTCTAACTCATGCGCTTTCAGATTCATTTGACTACCCATTATACTATGGGTGTTTGAAAAGCAGAGTCAGTTCTTTGTGGGTGAGTTGTTCTTAACAAGAGTTTTTAGAAAGTCATGAGACTTCAAAGGGGCTTAAGAGAATCCCTCGAGTAAGTTAAGTGTTAAGATTCAGAGAGTGCCCTCATATTCATATGAATCGTGCATTTGAGCAAAAAGTGAGTTGTAGTCTTAACTAAGCCTTGTTTCAGCTGAGATCCTTTTTCAGAAAGTATGTCTAGAGCTTGGTTAGTATTTTCATCCCAAAATGATATTATGAATGACGAGATCATCAGCAGTAGTAGCGAAAGAGCCCAGAGTTAGAGGATAGTATGCAGAGGTTTAGTAATCCAAGAATGGTAGATAATGATAAAACAAGTTATGTTATTATAGTCATGCACCTAGTAAGATAATAATGAAGAGTTTTGCCTTATGGGTAGACTAAGAAGTGAAGAGTTGTAAAGAGTTCAAGATAACAGGTAGAGTAAGTGTTGCAAATCAATGTGAGTTAGAATATACCTTAACTAAAAAGGGTTATGATAATGTGTCATTGTGTTAGCAATGACCAAGTGTAGGTGGTTAATGTATATAAGAGGCAAAAGTATTCATGAAGTGATAGATCTAATCTAGGCTTATGAACTTTGAAAGGAGAACCTCATGGTATTCAGAGGATAAGAGTTATTTGAGAGATAATGCATAGTAAGTGAGTAAGTAGTACTTAAGTTGTGGAGTGGAATGTTATGGTAATTCAAGTATGTAGAGTGAGAGGTAAGGATTGACTAATTGTTATGAGTTCCAAGTATTATTGAGGTATAGTATAGTAAGCGACAAATCATATTGATATTCGGGTTTAGTAATAAACATTAAGCTTGATCAAAAGAATTACAACATGAGGGTGATGATGTTAGTCTTGAGATTTGATTTGGTAGACTTGACATAGAGTAGGTGAGGAATTGTGATGGTTGCTGCAATGAATGTGAGTAGTGCAAGTGAGAGCCCAAAACTTGAGATAAGGGCAGCGAAGTGTGGGTAAGTCACAAGATTAAAAAGAGTATTAAGAGAATGTACACCAGTTAGAGATGTGGAATAGGTCCATAGCTTTCAAGTGCTAGCTTTAAACCTAAGGAGGAGATGGCCAGATGATAAATCAAGTCAAGTGTTTGAGAGTAAGATAGTAATGAGTTACAAAGATATTGGGGGATATATTTTTAGAGGTCCTTTTAAAAAAATGGAGTTGTTAGACTAATAAGCTTGAAAGTGTTGTTGTTAAACATTAGGTGGTTGATTTTTATATGAACCCAATTTGGTGGTAAAGAGTAATATCTTGGGATGAGACTCCTAATAGAGAGTTATAGGTATTAAATCTAATTATTTTTGAGTTAAGATTAAATATAGTAAGAGAAGACCATTTGACTCAGACCTTAGTAAGGATAACCCCATTCTATACCCATTCCAGTCATCATTCGAGGACGAATGATCCCAAGGGGGAGATAATGTAACACCCCTGAAATTTTTGAGGTAAGACTTGAGCCGTTCTTCGTAGTGAGTGCGATTTTACCAAGGAATTAAAATTTTCTTAAGTGTTAAGGTCACTAGATATAGAACCTTGAGTTCTAGAAAGAACAAAATTGGAAATAACAAAAATCTGAAATTTAGAGAGTTAAGCTAAGTATGAGTTTTTGGTCAAATTCAAACGATCATAACTCCTAGCACAGGATGTTTTAGGTGTGCTACAGAATACCTTAGGAAATATCTTTGACTTATCTTTATAACGTCACCGAGTTTGCTAAGTTTTGAGTTTGAATGAATGAGATATGACCTTTTGAATGCGTTGTCCAGTTAAGGAAAGTTAGCCGACAATAGTGAGAAGTAGTTTGATCTTTTCCTTAACCAACAAGATTTAATTCATTTTTAGTAATATTTTAGGGGTATAATACTATTAGGTTCAGTTTTATCATCCTATTATACACCTAGGGTTTTAGTTGAGAGTTCAGGATGAGAAAAGAAGGGGAAAGAAGAGAAAAGAGGAGAAAAGAGGAGAAAAGAGGAGAAGATAAAGCATTCGTCGAGATTCTTGCATCTTGTTGTGGAATTTTGCCATGGGTTTAATCCCTAAGAGTAATGTTAGATTCCATAGTTTTGGTTTACTTCACTCACACGCCAAACATGTTATTTTCAGCGTACTTTCATTCTCAAAAAGTTGAAGGATTTAAGTTCTTGATAGGCGTTCTTGAAATTCATTATGAATCTTGTCTTCTCTTGTTAGGTTTTTAATAATTTCTTGTGATGAAAGTGATTGTTTGGAGTGTTGTTTCGAGTGTATTAGTGTTTATTTGAGTTGAGTAATTGAATCAAAATAAAAATTGTGAAAAGAAATCGATTAAAAGAAATTTAGGGTCAAAAAATGAGAGGCAAAATTCGTCGAAACCTTGCATTGGGAGATGCTGGCACGGCGCACCCCAGATGCGCCCAAGGGCCTGGGACATCGTGTCTACAGTGCAAAAAAATGCGGTCTCTGAAGTTAGGGTCTAGCACCCCGCGCCCGGAACGCGCAAGGGTCGCCTGCCCCCACTCCTTTTCCGTCGGTTGTCCCGTTTAAGCTCATTTAAAGTTTATCTTCACTCCTTTTGATTCTAAACACTTTAAACTAATTCTAAATACTTAGAAATCATTCATACATAAATCATAAGCTTGAATTAATAATTCAAGTTAAAGATAAGAATAAGTTTCGGGAGTTCTTCCGAACCTTTGAGATAGTCCCTTTCAGTCCTTTTGAGGAGTCTTCTACAACTTCTAGTAACTTGTTTCAAGACTCGGGCAAGTGAGTATGAGGATGAAGAGAATTTATATATAAGTCTACTTTGTCATCATGAGATCCTTGATATCATGAACCATAACTCTTGAACTCATAATTCACATTCAAGAGAGAGTTAAGAGTAGAGTCCAAGAAAGTCTTTGAGTTCGATTGTGAATCCTTTGAGATCAACTCTTAATTTGAACTAAGTTTTGAGAAAGTAAGTAAGAGAATTAGAAGAGTCATATACATTACTTCCATGTAGTTATGTAGACCTTCGAGTCGAGTTGTTTGATGCCCATAATTCAGCATGAACTTCGTAAGTTGAGCATTTTTCAGAGAAGTGGTCACTACAACAAATTCGATTTTCAGGGACAAATAATTTCTTCAATTATAAATCATCTTTCATCACTAAAAATCTTGTGAGATAAAAAATAATTCGTCACTCAGTCGTGACTAAATTTGTGTCGCTAACAGTATACAAGATGATTCAGTGTTTCATCGCCAAAAGTATTATATTAACTAAAAAAAGAAAAATCGTCCCAAATGCTTAAACATTTCTGACAAATTTATTTGTTTTAAAAAGTATATTTTTTGTAGTAAATAGTAGGGTTTGTTACTAAAAAGGTTGTTACTATCGACAAAATTATATCGGTGCTAATTATTTTACTTCAATCAGTGACTAGATCAATTGTCTTTAAAGTTATATGTATTTTTTAGTTGAATAAAATTTGATTTCGTCACTAATGACAATATTTTATATGCAAAAGCTATTTTATTCTTGAATTAGGGATAAAATTTATCATTATAAAAATGTTTTATTTTCCTATTGATATATATATATATATCTCCTATCTCAATTTTTTTCAACCCCTGGTCAGGAGCTCGCATATTATGCTGTCTTGGGATATCGAACTCACAACCTTAAGGTTGGAAGTGAAGAGTGTTTACCATTCAATCAACTCTCTCTTGTCTTTTATTTTTATTTTATTTTTTACTACATTCACTTCTTTCAAATTTAACTTTTGTAGAAATAATATACTATACGATTATTTATACTCATACACAAATGCATGAAATTTACCACCTTCAATTCATTCAAATGTAGATTATATTTTAATTAAACTGTATTTTTTAAAAATATCTTTAAATATATTTAGTACGATTTTGTCATTTTATTTATTTATTTATGTAAATTTTAAAAATTATTCAGTACAATTATAAATTTGTATAAAATGAAACTTTTGATTTTATCAACAACAACAACAAAAAAAAACGGTTCGAGTTGAACATCAATACCCATAACTGTAGTACTTCATCATAGTATATTTGAAATCCTAGTTGGTTCATTTCTTTTATTTGTGCTTTCATTTTTTAGTTTATTTCAATTTTTACACTGATGGAAAAAGTTAATAGAAATTCATGAAATATATCGCATTTTGCAAAGTCTAAGTTTGAAGTCGATGTTATCTCTGTATAGTTACTATACATACATATGTGTAATTACTATTAAATATGTATATATTTATAGATAGAAGCAAATAGATCGACTTAGTCTGTGTAGCTTACCAATCACAAATCACTAGACACGCACAAAAATTAGCACAAAGAGTTGAGAAATTATTTTTTTATCGTCCTTATCAATGAAAGTGTATCAAACAAAATACATAAGTCTTAAACCAACAAATATTAGTGATATAGTGGTAGAACTATGTTCCACTCACAACACTTATAACCTGGATTGTATTTTTCAAATGATGCACTTTATAATTGCGTAATTTAAGAAAATTAATGTATTGAACTTTTTGTTTTACAAAATCGATCGAATTCGTTTATTTTAATATTTTCATTTGCCAATCAACGAATGGACCTGTCTATTTCTTATGAAGCACTTGTATTATTCTTTTTGTAAGTTGTCACTTGTAATTATGAAAAATTGTAGCACAAAAAAAATTGTATTTAGCTATGAATTTTTTTCGTAGCAAATAGCTGAATTATTCACTATAAATTTTAAGTATTCACAATTTAACACCTTACATATTTTGTGACAACTATTTTGTTGTCACTAAATCGCAAATTGATTAGAGACAGTAAAATCTTGGTCACCAATTATTTATATTACTAGTGACGAAATAAATTTTTCATAATTAAATCTAAATTGTCATAGCTAAAACTTATAATATTTAACTACGAACTCTAATTGTCGATATTGAAACAACATATTTTTTTAGACGAAATTTATTTGTATCCAAAAATTAATCTATATATATATACATACATATATTTATATATATATTTATATATATATATAATATGAGAGGTGATAGCGCCTACATGTCAGCACTACAAATTTTCAGAATTTAAAATAATAATAATTAAATATTAAATAGGATGATGTAACTGATCTGTATTAAA